>CM076571.1:479344986-479611994 GCA_034641835.2 Pinus albicaulis
CACTACATCTGTATATGGAAGAATTTGCTCCCGAGCCGCTACCCTTTGCAGGTAGGAATCAGCCAAATCTTTCAGAGTAGCATCAGATTTCTGGCTCGAGCTTGCTGTAGCTTGTACCGTTGTTTGCTGAGGTTGCTCGGCTTCAACCAGGTTGTAAATGCTCGGCCAAGTAGTATTACCGAGACCAAGACATGTGGTATCTGAGATTAATCCTTTTTTGTTTGGTCCCGGATCAGCAGCATGTTGTTCTGTTACCACAGAAGCTGAAGTTGTTCCAGATTTCTTAGATTTCTTCCCCATTTGATCTGAATTTGCTACTGCGGAGAAGCTCTGCACAAGAGATAAAATGAACGTAATGCGGAGAATAGATGGCGAAAACTAAGTACAAAAGAATTATGTCAATCAATGAATAATGGAAGATAATCATAAGACTCCCGCGGATATAATCTCTGAAGGGATTTAGGCATAACTACTCCATTAATTAACCGTTTAAACCTGTGAATCAATTAAATGCTCATTATATCCTTCATTTGCCAAATAGTCCATTTAAGCGCGGATTTGATTTTTATTTGGCGGTTGGGCACAAGTGAATCACTATTGGGAAGAGGAAAGGCTTTTTAATAATAATTAACATAATATGCCGAAGCCATATCAATCCTTTTTGAAAATCACGCTTGGATTTATCACATTCGGTGATCGGAGGAAGACTTGTGCAGTTTTATTTAAGTTATTGTAGAATCCCTGATCGCCGATAGCGATATCGCTTAACTCGCATCAGGAGATTTTAAGGAAAAGAGTTTCGTTGTGTTCATATCGCATTCCCCGATTGCCGATAGTGATATCACATTGGAGCCAGGAGAGGGGTCTTTTGTTGAAATTGTTTTATTTTCCTGATTGCTGATGATTTATTAACTCAAAAGGTTTTATAATGTTTCGTTTGTTTTTGGACCTTTTAGAGGAATGATGAGTTAATACCAATTTAATCTAAAAGGGACCCATTTCATATTATAGTTTTCTAAAGCAAAATTTTATGAAATGGGGGTTTGTTGTATAGCACAACAGTACTCTATGTAATGCAGTTTGTAACAGTCAAATTGTTTTCGACTCACATATTTCTGGGAAGAAACATGTTGCTCAAGTGAAAAAATTAGAGGAAGAGGCTAAGTTTGCATCGAAAGGTAAAGATCGAGATAATATCTCCACGATTGATGCTGAACATGAAGTTAAGAACGGGGAATAGAGTAGATTGAGGTCAAAGATGTTTTGTGAGAAAGTACTTTCACATGACCTTGGGCAAGATTAGGAAGCAAAATGGTTACACCCAGAATATATTTGAGCGAGATAAGTTATGAAGCCTCATGGAAATTAATAGTTAAAATGTAGTAATTTGGCATTCCAAAGCACTAAAAGTTGGGACATTTATCAAGTTTATTGGGCCACTGCATGTTTCTCAAGTTCTTAATGCAGTGCACCCCTGTTGTATATGCCAGATAATTAAATTTGAAGGCAAGGTCTCATACAATGTGGGATTTTTAATGGATTTCAAAAAAATTGTTTTAATTCAACAACAAATTTTTGCACTTCAATTTTTAAGATTGGGCCATTGCAGTTTTTTTAGTTATTTATTATTACTTGTAATATGAATATCAAGCAAGTAAAGATACAGTAATATTATTACTAATCAAATGTTTTCTATGAAACAAGAAGCGCGTATTAATCGATAGATACAAGCAACCATGATGCTATTACTTAACATGCATATACATCATAACAATTCATGCACAGAGGAACATATACTCGATGGATGGTCTCATGTCATATATTCATTTGTCTAGTTGTTGAAATTTCTATAAATGTGAATTTATTTACAATGTTTTGTCAAAGCTCAGGAACAAGGGGGCAAAGTAGGAAGTCTTTCGGACCACTGGAGAAAACTTGTAAATTTAAGGGATATCATAACGACAGTAGCTCCAGTAAGGATACAGATCTCAAATGCATCTAGGCGAACCTAAGGATGAGGTGAAAGAAGTAGAGTATAACTGCAGGAGTGACTTGGAAGTCGAGGAATGAAATTTGTTTGGGTCAAAAATCTATGATGGTTATCTACTCCTTCGGACTTGTGATAAAAATTTTGCTAAGAATTTCGGATTGCAAACTAAGCTACAACACTAGTACTTTTTGTGGTGAAATTATTGATCGAACTATGGAAGATTATAGTGATTCATGCATAGTGACTATAGGAGTTTCAGACTGTGTATAGACTCTTGGCTTAGATTTATTTGTTGGATAGTCTAGACTTCACATATCTCTAAAGCTTTCGGTGGATAAGACAGAAAGATACTCTCTGTATTTTGGACCTGTAACAAAAATTTCCATACCTTTGGACTTGTAAGAGGAAGCTGCAAAACCCTTGGACCAGTGGAAACCAGAGCTGTGGAAAAATCTAAAACACTGTTGTGAATTGCAGTCCTCAAACAACTTCGGTCTTGAGGATATTCTATGGAGACTTGAACCTCCAGAAAACAAGCTAATTGGCAGCTTGGTCCTGTGAGGAGGGCTCATCGTATATATTCCTTAGATCTACAACTCGTATCTCATATTTTCTCAAGAGTTCAGACCTATGCGTGGAAAAAGGGCTATTCGGACTTGTGGGAAACATTTTGAGCTTGGTGAGAAGGTATATCTCAGCGTTTAGACTTGAACCTATTATTTACCTCCACACATGAATCTGGTGCTCGATCAATTCTCTGTTGCGACACATTCTAGGCTAAGAGCTCTAAATTAAGACTGTGTGTACTTAGTCCTAGCCTCTTGCACATAATTTAGATTCCTTTTGAAGATGATCTTGGAAAACATTTTTTAGAAGGCTTGAAGAAAACTTGTTTTATCTTGAGGACAATGGTTAGCAGCTTTAGAACAGACTGGGCATTATTTGAAGTGAAATAATAACATGTCTGAAGGGATTGTTTGGTGAATTTATTTTAAGGTATTTTTGAAGGCTTATAACTGCTTGTTCTTTGCAATATTGGAGACATTTTAGGAGCAGGATGTTGAAGAAGAGTTAAGGCCTACATACTTGGAGCACCTTGAAAAGAAGTAGAAGATATCTTGTTGAAGATCTATTTGGAGCACCTTGACGACATCTTGGAGCATCTTGTGAAGACACTCTGAAACTGAACTTGGAGATATTATTATCATGATGCATCGTTGATGACATCATGAGGTGACTTGGAGAATAGAGTTATTACACGTCTAATTGACACAAATATATAGAAATTATGATGGTCTTTAAAGAGTCATAGGCTCATAGAATATACCAAAATCGCATTCTCCATATAGGAATAAATCAGCAGTCTATCATTCCCATACTTGAAGTATCCTTGCAATGACACTAGATTCTTATGTTGGGCTCTTGATAAAACTTCTACTTCAGCCTTAAATTCATGCTCCATCTGACCACATTCTCCTGTCAATATTTTAATTGTATTTTGTGTGCCATGTTCCAGAGTGGATCTATATAACAATCCAAAGCCTCCACAACCAATGATGTTTTCCTACTAAAAATTACCAGTAGCTTTCAAGAGATCAGCAATAGCAAGATCCTTACGACAATGATTATGGAATAACAACACCAAGTTATATCCCAAGGCGTCATAAAGCCTGTGAGGCACGTCAAAATCCATCTCGTCTGAAACTCCCTGCTCTATTACCTATCTTCTTGATTGATTCCAAAGAACCGCAACCAGAAGAAAAGCAATCCCAACACCAACACTCATGGTTATGCCAAGAATGGTATTTCTGTCCAGCCTGTTGATTCTGTGTGCAGCAATAGGTACCCCCGGTATTGACACAGGCGGAATCCAGGTGGTAGTAAGAGGCTGGCCACAGAGACCAAGGTTTCCTTCCAAACTAGACTTGTTAAAGGTATCAAGTTGATGTCCAGAAGGTATTAGCCAATGAAAGTGATTATTAGAGACATTGAACCTTACTAGGAATGTGAGATCCTTCAGGGATGGTGGTATGATTCCAACAAAATTATTGTTTGAAAAATCTAAGGTCGCCAAATTTTTCAAGTTAGAGAGTGTATCTGGGATTATCCCTGAGAGATTATTATGACTCAAATATAGAATATGAAGCATTTTCATCTGGCCAATCTTAGGGCTTAGAGTGCCACTGAGATTGTTTCTGGAAAAGTATAGCGAAGGGGGAAGATTAGACAACTGATTGTAATGTAGCCCAAAAGAATTTTGATTTTTCTTTACATAGAAGGGGGGCTCAAAGGGAGTTTGAGTTAATACAGGGGTATTTGTGTTGACTTAAAAATAGGTAACTCCATAAGCTGCTTTGGAATTGGTCCTGACAGAGAATTATTTGACATGTCCAAATAAAAAAGATATTGAAGAGTGTTTAAACAAACACGAATAAATCTGTTGAGATTAATCCAGGAAAGATCCAAGACCTATAAATTTGGACATTTCAGGAGCCAAACTGGAACTTTCCCGAAAAGAGCACAATTTCCAAGATTTAATGTCCAAAGCATGGGAGATCCATGTGTATCAGCTGGAATCATATCCCCATTAAAATTATTTGACAGAACCAATGTGGTAAGGTTATGACAGTCCTACAGAGCTGTTAGGGCACTTGTAATATTGATAAAAATGTTGTTTGAGATGGAGAAAAAAGAGAGAACCTGAAGGGATGCCATACCAGGAGGAATTTAACCACTTAATTTGTTTCTTGCCAAGCTCATAGACTGGATATTTTTGCAGGTCCACAAGCTAGGCGGAATACTACCAGACAAATTGTTGCTAGCTAAATCTAGATAAATTAGTTCAGGCAGGCTTGTAAAATTCAGTTCAATAACTACCGTGAGAGAGTTGTTTTTCAAATTCAAAACTTTGAACTTCTTGAATTGGGATAGATGAGAAGGTACCTGGAGAATGACTTCTAGAGTAGGTTTTTGGTGGAGCTGCTATGTTGTTCTCCCTTGTAGATGTTAGTTATCAGCTAGCTTACTGCCAATTCGGCTGATGCCTTGGCTAGGGTGTTAAATTTAGTATTATTCTCTGTGTAGACGTGAGAGAATGATGTATGCTCAAAGAGTGACATTGTTTTGAGCCAAGTGGAAGTCAACCTATCGATAATGATGTTGTATTCCTTATCAAATAAAACACTGCTAAAATACCTGCACCTGATACAATGGGGTTGAATGCCTCAAATGTTAAAAAATGGGTGCATAATGACCCCTTTGCCTCAAATGCCATCGATAAAGAAGACAGTGAAATTAAAATCAGGATATATGATGGTGTCATTGGTGCCCCTGAAGATAGTTCAGATTGCCAAAATTATGAAAGGGAATATGATCTTTACGAATCCAAATTTGAGCAGTATTTTGAGTTTGAAGACCCACCTTAAGAGCCCTTGGAAACTGGAAATGAATACAAAATTGATCGTCGACTCCGTGAGGGTATGTTTGTTTTCCTGGATGCTGGTGGAAGTGATAAACATACCTCCAATACTAACAGACATAGTTATTTGTTGCTGCAAGTTGGATGAAGCAGTCATAAAATGGTAATGTTTAAGACCCCTCCTATTTTTGATAATTATGACAAGTTGGATAAATAAGAGTTTGAGAATTTAGTGAAGGAGTTACCCTTCATTATGGTGAATTTTCTGAAGATGCCCATACAGAAATTTTTAAGTTTGGTGAACTTGTAAATCTCATGTTCTATGGGAATGCTTCAGCTCATCTTTATGGAAATACTCATGTGCACCGTCAGTTTCATGAAGCTAGAAGTACAATGAAATTGATCCTATCAACCTTGGATTTTTGCATGATGTCTCAAAGAAAACGTACATCCAAAATTGCTGAATGGGTTTCTGTGAATTCACAGTAAGGTTCATCTCTAACAAAATCTTTGCATGGTGATATGCCACATAAATCCATTCAAATATTTGAAGTATTGGAAGTAGAATCTTTGATATATAAGTTTTTTTCAAGTACATCTCTCCAATATTGTAGGCCAACATAGTTATCTATAGTAGAGTGCCAGCATAAAGTGTTTGCAAGCATAAGATGCTCTTCTATGAGGGGAAAAAAACGAATTTCATAAGGGAGAGATTGTGCAATAGCTGTGATCACTATATGTTGAATATCCTTATACTGTATTTTGAACCAGCTGAGATATCAACATGCAAATTTTGACATATCTCTGCTTTGAATATTGTTGAGGCGTGGAGAAAAGGAACACTATACAGACAAAAAGAGAGAACCTGAAGGGATGTCATGCCAGGAGGGATTTCACCGCTTAATTTGTTTCTTTCCAGGCTCACAGAATGGATATTTTTGTAGGTCCATAAGCTAGGCAGAATACTACCAAACAAATTGTTGCTAGCTAAATCCAAATAAATTAGGTTAGACAGGCTTGTAAAATTTAGTTCAATAACTCCCGTGAGAGAGTTGTTTTCCAAATTCATAACTTTCAACTTCTTTCATTGGGAAAGACAAGAAGGTACCTGAAAGGAGAAAGCTCATCACGGGGGGTACCTGGAGAATGACTTCTAGTGTAATTTTCTGGTGGAGCTGGAATGTTTTTCTCTCTTGTACATGTCAATTACCAGCTAGCTTGTTGTTGATTCGGCTAATGCCTTGGCTAGGGTGTTAACTTCAATATTACTCTCTGTGTAGATGTGGGAGAATGATTTATGCTCAAAGAGTGCCATTGTTTTTTAGCCAAGCGGAGATCAACCTATCAATAATGATGTTGTCTGCCTTATCAAAGAAAACACTGCTAAAAGACCTACACCTGATAAAATGGGGTTGAATGGCTCAAAAGTTGAAAAATGGGTGCATAATGACCCCTTTGTCTCAAATTTCATAGATAAAGAATACAATGAAATTAAAATCAGGACATATGATGGTGTCATTGGTTCCCCTGAAGACAGTTCAGATTGCCAAAATTCCAAAAGGGAATATGATCTTCAGGAATCCAAATTTGAGCAGTATTTTGAGTTTTAAGACCCACCTTAGGAGCCCTTTGAAACTGGAAATGACTACAAAATTGATCGCAGACCTTACATTATCTGATATCTTTTTCTAAATTCTAGCATACTTCATTTTTACTTGTAACTTATCCAACTTTCCATGCCATTTATTTTTTATAGCCATTTACTAAGCCTCTTACTACATAAGCTTCATTTAGATCCCCTAATGATGGGTGCAGAAGGTTCAATTGGATCCCCTGATGATGGGCATAGTGTCCACTTGAAATGTTGGGACATTTCTACATTCTAACACAGTTCATATGCAGAGAGTATGGCACAATTATGGCTAGCAATGAAAATATTCATGCTAAAATCATACTAATTTTTCACTGGATTTGAAAACTGATCAGATTTTCATTTTCTTGTTCTACTGTTATCTAAATGAATTTGATCATTCAACAAAAATTTAAAGAAAAGCATCAACCTTATATATGCTTGAAACATATGGTAAAAGTAGATACTGAAAATGGGAGAAATTAAGCTCCAAATTTTCATATGCACATCTTTGAATGTCTCATACCTTCCTTTGTGAGCAATAATCCTAGTAATCCATAAAGTACACAAAGAAAAATTGAAAAATATGATATAATTTCATCACAACAGTAGCTTGTTAGATAATCCAAATTCTCAAAAGTCACAGGTTAGATTCATCTTATTGCTCAACAAAAGAGATTAAAAAATTATTGGGGAAGGTGACTTAGCATCCTTTAAAACCAAAATTCAATAGTAAACATCATTCATGTTGTAATACTCCATGCAAAAACAATGATTGTAAAAAATATATATCTAAAATAAAAGTTGGCTATTTACTCATCCAACTATATGACTGGCAAACTAAATGTTTCATCTTTTCCCCCTCTTCTAATGTTCATAGATATAAAACTAGTCAATGTATTTTGCAATTTCCACAACAAAAATCTAATCAATGCATTACCTTCATTACGAGGATTTTACAACTCAGGTTTACCTAACTATTCATGTTCTTATCCTTTTCTTTCTTAAACTAGTTTCCTAGTTGTTACAGCTTGTTCTCAGATATTAGATCTTTTCTTATTTTATATTTACGACAATTTAGATATTGGAGCTATTTCTTGTTGATTTTTTATGTAGCTTGGGAGGTACTCCAAACCCTGGTGATCGAGGGTTGGAGATCAATGTGCCACAAATGGGCTTGTGGGCTTGAGATCCAAGCTTGGGGGTTTTTCACCCATCATGTTTGGGCCAAAACCATGATGAGAAATCAACATGTGATGGATGGTGATGATATTGCTCGATGATACGATTCCAACTCATCGAGAATCATTTGAATCCGAGTTTTTGGTAGAGAGAAATGAATTTTTTAAGTTGACTAGGTAACTATTGGTTGCCAAGTCATGTAGGCTTGGTGTAAAAGGGTTCCAACAAATGGGTCTCTTCAAGAAAATTCGTGGAGGATTAAAAGGCTATAAATAAGAGCTGTGTGATCCTCATTTTAGCATCCATCCTTGTGCAACACAACACAAACATAAGTGTTGAAGGGAAAATACATATCTGTGATCTTGCCGCAGTGAGAAGAGGGCACACCAACGTTGGAACAAGTCTGTTTTAGGGCCACAGGAAGGTGAATGAGTAGTTGGAGAAGGGTCTGAGCTGGGTGCAGGACCAAAGTGTTGTTCTTAAAGGAAAAAGTAAGGAAGGTTTGTTTTTAGGTGAAAGGAAGGTGGGCCGAATCTTAGAAGGGATGTCACACCCCTACATAGCCTTGTTGTAGGGTGCCCCAGCTATTTGAAGGGAGGTCGAAGAGCTGTTGGAGGCTATAACAGCCTAGCATCATCAACGAGGGTCATATCCTTTCATAGAAGGGTTTTTGTGCCTCCTTAATTCAATTCTGGGTAGAAATTAGAGGATTGTTAGGGACTGGTTTATATGCCCCAACCAGGCCTAGATTGCAACAGTGGAGCTACAGCAAAACAATCAACAAGGTATGTGTCTTTGATGAAGTGTTTGTAGGTGTTGGATCCTAGATAGGACCAGTTTTGGATCAGTTTGATAAGGAGCCTGTGGAAGTCAAAGAGGAGGGGCAGACCTTGTGGTTAGAGACCCTAGACCAGTGACATTTTCCACAGTGAATGAGCATCATACTTGCAGTAGAAGATTATTATGCATTGGGTCAGAGTGTTGAAAAAATAGCCAATATTGAAAAAATAAAATTTCTTGCCACCTTTAAAGGGTTTATGGAAAATATATCACATAATTTATTCACATTACAATTGAAATGAACTCTGAGAAATAATTTGGATTTTTTAGAGGTAATATGGCTTGCCATCCATTGAAATAAAACACTCTCAAAATGATTCACTATAGGTTGTTTAACAGGTGACACTCACACATCATCTGGAATAATTAACCTAGGCACCTTAAAAGAAAGTATTCTTGCAACTTTTGAGATGGCAGGTTGATAATTAGTGTTGCAATATTCTTTCACTAAATCCACTGTTTTGCAACCACTCAAAAGTTTACTCCCATTAATTTGTTGTTCAACCTATTTTATGCTCTTAATAGGACTAGAGCCTTCAGTGAGATTTGATGGTTGAGCAGAACAAATCAAAGGAAGAATCTCATTTTCTCCCTCACTTGTCAAGATATTTTGAACGTCTAAAAATCAATAATTTACAACTGTTGTATTCAAATAAGCCACACATTGATTTTTTTGGACTTCCCAATAAGGATATGAAACATTGTCTATAGTTGTGGACAACAAATCACATTGCCCAGGCATGGCGCTAGTGAGCTCCAACACTTAACTACCATTCCACTTACTATATATGTTTCTGCTTAAAAAAAAATTGAAAGCACAGAGCCTTGATAAGGCAGGGACAATTGAATTTCTAAAGAAATGGTGTAAGAGAGAAAGAGAAAGCAATGGATTCAATGAATTAGGAGAAACACTAGGGGAAGAAGGCACAAGAAGAAGATTTATTTCTGCTTCCTTTTGGATTGCATCTGGATCAATTGAAAATTGAAATGGGTGGTTTTGTATCTCTGGCATTTGGTTTTGCCTTTGATTTTGGCATTGATGGTAATATTACCAAACAATGGAATGCATCTCATTTATGTTAGAGGCAAGTGCATATCTGTGGAACAATCATCCCCAGTTGTAGCTCTAGGTTCTTCCGTTGTTTATGCTTGAGTTGTTGAGTAAAATTACAATTATTTTGATAACCAATTGGGACTTGGAGCGCAATATGGGTGGTGGTCCATGGAGGTATGCTTGATCAGGGCACTTATTTTATGCTGAAGGATCTAAGGATGCATCTAAATATTTATCATATTTAATGTATTTACCACTTCATAGTTACATTCACCATAATAGTCTTCATGTTGATAGGTATTCTACTGAAAATACTGATCTTGAACAGTTTGTAAAAATGCCTTTTGTTTCCAATGAGGAGAAGATAAAGTGGAAAATATTGGCATTGAATCTAGAGTTTTATAAGTCAATTATATGTCTCAAATTAGTGATACATTCTCATTTGAAATTGAGACAAAGAATGTTCCCATTGGAGAGGGTATTTATGGCTTAGTCAATTTCACCCAATATGGTGAGATAGACAAAAAGTTGGATGCTAGAAACCCTTTCAGACTAGCCGATCAAGTGAAGTGATTTAGAGAAAGGATTCTAAAAGATGCCAAATTCTTTCAACCCATATATTCTTTACAAAAATATTAGAAAATATCATATTATGTTTCTTATCATCTATGCTAAGATGAACTGCCAAAATAATTATAGGTCCTCTACTTGAGTAAATAAGAATAGAAAGAACTTTTCTGAATCTCTATACCCCTTAGGGTGCCTCAAATGTTTTAGAAACAAGTTTTTGGTATAACCTGTCAAGAAAATCTCATTAACTCACAACATTTGACCAATCAAAACCTCTTAAATATGGCTAATACTTCCTAAACGTAGTAACTTTAACCAAATGAATGTCTTATTGTATCATGATTCATATCCTCCTCACTCACATAGATGATAGAACACCACTCTTTGGATTAATGCCCTCAAAAGTACCAAGAAATGGTTGAAAGTGCAATTTAGAAAGAAGCTATAAATGCATCATTCATTGCCAATCAAAATCAATTTCTGACCAACTCAACACATTCAAAATAAGAATTCAACTCTTAGAATAAGATTACATAAAGGACTCAAAACCACTATTTTTTTTTTCTTCAATGAAGCAAAAAGGGGAAGAAAAGAAATTTACTCTGTAGTTGAGCTAGAACCTTCAACAAATTTACGATTCAAGAGTAACTTCCATGATCATCATTCAGACAAGTCTCAGCCATAATGTCATTGGGATGAGTTTTCCACCACTGCCTATTATGACCGACTAGGCATCTTCAACAACTTCTTTTCTCCTCATCAAACTCTAGAAGAAGATGAAACCTGCTCCAATGACCATAAACAATGCATGTTGTCAAACGAGTAAATTTGATGCAAAATTAAGTTGGTCTTTACATAGTATCATTTACATTATAAAAGAGTTATTTATTTCTATCTTATTTATGTAGATTCTCATGTTATTTATTCAAAACAAATAACATGTGGTGGTTGATAATATCTTCAGAAAGAGATCCAAAAACTAAACCATTAACACTTCCACAAGGATGTTGGTTTGCAAGGATTCAGAATATTGTCAAACATAGCCCTCAAGGTTGTTAACTGATATTGTTGTGAAAGAGAAAGGCATTTAAAAATGATATAAGACAAAAATAGAAATTTAGCATTTGCAAAGTTGTTGGGACAAACTCATTCCATCAATCTAAGGGAAAAAGCACTTCATTGCTACCTCTAAAATTTGTGCTTCAAAATATAGATTCAATTATCAACTACAAACCCCAAAGTTACTTGAGGACATCACCCATTGTCACCTTGGTGATCATACTTCTCACATAAGGCTAGCTCTTCTCCAACATAAGGGAGGAATCCATGATAAGCCTATAGATCTCTCCTTCAAATGCTAAAAAAACAGATTTGCAAAATGATATTGTTTTTTTCTTTTAAGATTTAAAATGGAAAGCTATGCAAGGCCTAGTTCCTAGTCCCTGGGCTATAAACTCTAGGCAACAAACAAAACTTTAAAAGTGATGAAAAATATGTGAGTCATGACAAAACAACCACACAGCAAATGTTATCAATCAATAATATATCCAATAAATATGTAACAGTGCTATCGCCTAATAGATGGAACATTTGAAGACAATGTTCTCCCCCAACTTGATCTCTTGTAAGTCACATAGCTGAAAATTCCCTTTGAGGTTGTGTGATGCAGTGAGCTATCTCAAACCAAATATAGTGGGAGCCCACTCTGAATGAACCAAGGGGAATACTAAGGTTGTGCATCCAATGTCTAATAGTATAGATAGGCCTAACAATAAGATTCACTTAGCTACATAAAGCACTCAAAATAATAAAATGACATATTCAAGCTAATGCCCTCAAGGAGGGAAATCCAAGTGATTTTGACATAGTTTGTAGATATCCTCTCTAATCTCTGAGGTTAAGTCACATTTAGATAGTAGGATCTGACCTAGAGTGTCCAAAGATTACCTAAAAAGGGCAAGTTGATTAATAGAAACAACCACTAACTAAAGCAATTAAGAAGAACCCACAACAATTACACCAAGGAGGGGTCTATTGAAGCAATACCTTGAACTCCACCTAGATGATAGATTGAGGAATTGCATGTTAGTAGCAGATGAAGCATCATAATATAAGGGTTTATAATCTCTCTATCCTATCCCAATCAACCCAAAGCAAGCCAGGTCCCAAAACCTTGAAGCCATAATGGGTCATGGCTCTAATGATCATGTCCAAAGAAATGCATCTTGAAAGAGATGTCCTAGAGCACTATCTCTTTGGCCAAGCAAGACATATTCCTTATTAATTTGGGGCTAGAAAGCATGCCTCAAGCTAAGCTAGACCCCTAAGATCTGACCCCCAAGTATGTGTAGGTTGTAGTAATATGAATCCCATCCTCTCCAATGTAAAAATGGTAGTCAAGGAGAGCATGCTAAGACATGTGAAGATCATAATCTTAGTCTTACTAAGTTCAAATTTCAACTATCAAAGATCTCAAGAGTTGGAGAAGGCCTCAATTTGTCTCTACAACCCCTTAGGTGAGGTGCCAAGAGGATCATGTTGTTGAAAACTAAAAGCAAGGAGATCAAGAAATCGGGTAGAAGACAATCAGAACCATCCTATATGTGCTCCTAAGAAAGGAGTCCATCTCATCGATATAGAACCCAAAGAGATTTAGTGAGAGAGGGAATTCCTATTTGACCTCTATAGTACTCCTAAGGTAGTCTAAGAAGATGTCGATAATGCAGAAATGATCAAGCACTAACTAATATAGTCTCATGATAGAAGCCAATGCCGTATCACCTCTAAAACAATGCCTCTCTCATGACAGAGTCAAATGCCTTACAAAAGTCAACAATTCAACAAAATATTTTCAAAGATAAATGATGGGCTTCTCTAATAATGGCACAAAGAGTGAAATATGTAGTCAGTAGTTTGGTCAGTAGATGATGGGCCTCTCTAATTAAGGATTCATCTTGAAAAAGACAAGAGGAGTGTAAATTTGTAAGCCTATCCAGGGAGGTCTATCTCGAATGCAGTAATTACAGTCCCATCCTATTTTAATGACACTCGGCATCAAGCAACTAAAACTCCCAAACACATGATCACTGGAGTTCAAATAATTTGGGAAGACAACTAACATGATGGCTATAGGTGCATCTTTTGGAACGCTGTCAGCTATAGAAGTAGAGGTTGAGAAGAGACCTTGAGTATGGCATGCAAATGTAAACAGTACACCACAGAAATTCTACCTGCAATCATAAACCAAGTCCTGAACTAACTTGGAACTTGAAGGGAGGAAAATAATATAGAGAACAACGCCTAATTTCATAGCAGAAGTTGCCCAAGAGAATTAATTGGTGTAAGGTATCTCTCCTGTGTATAATATATATAGGTATGTGCACTGGAATTAAAAAAGAAAATTAAAGGAGGGGGGGGGGAGGACAACCAAATTTGGGCCAAAATCAAATTTTGTTGTCGGAACCAACGTTTATTTTGTACACATGTGAAATGAAATTTATAATGGGCTTACGTGTGCGTGTAAAGTCTTGTGACCATTGCTAGGAGGAATTTTCTCATCCTATGGAGGATTTCCTATTGAAGAGCCCATTTATTTTCACAACAGACACATGGAAGAAATGGGGTGCTCAACCCAGCTTATGAGGACCCAGAGGATGAGTTTTCCCACCTTTAAAGGAGCCAGATGAGTTCACTTTGAAGCACTCTACACTTGGAGGAATCTTGGAAGTGTAGTTTTCCCTTTGGTCATTCCTTTGCCTTGCTTTTTGAGCCATGTGCCCACTTCATAACAATTTTGTGACCCTTATAATAAATATTTTGAAGGTCTATACACCCTTTGAAGGGTCATTTATTGGAGGTACATAAGCCTATATCAGAAAAAAAGGGTTTATTTCCCACTTTGAAAGACATTTGGAGGTGGAAATCCCTTGTTTAGTGGAGGATTTGTTACAGCTGTGGAGGAACTTGAAGGTCCCCCTCTCCCACTTAGTCAATGGCATTGGGAGCCCTTGTACCCACCTTGGAGGATAATTTTTGGGGTTTTCTTCCCACTTTAGAGGCTTTTGGTGGGCAGATTTAAAGACTTCTTAGATAAGCTATGTTGTTGATGGGCTTTGGGAGGTTGGATGTCGTGCCACCAAGCCCTTCATCCCCTTCATTTATGGAGATGGGCACTTTGTGAGGGCTAATTCCCCTTCATCATTGTACATGTGGCATGAATTCCCATAAATTCATGTAATTTTCATTAATTAATTGTACAAGAGGGCCTTTGCACCTCCTTAAGCTAGAATTGGGGATTTTAGCTTAGTAAGATAATATTTCACTACGAGGAAAATTGAGCACCTCCTCTATAAATATAGGTGCTTTCCTTTCATTTTATCATGGTTGGATTTGGGGGAGAAATCTCTTAGAAGGTCTAAAATTTCTGTGATTTTTCTCTCTTACAATTTGGCTATGGATGGAAGAGTTGAGTGACTTTTATTTCTTGGGTGCAATTGGAAATTGTGTGGTCTCTTTTCATGGATGATTATGGTATATCTTGGACGATGCTTGGCGAAGTAAGTTGATTTATTTACTTTTTCCTAGTATATTGGAATGTGTGTGATTAGGAAAGGCAACTAAAACACTATATGTAGCATCTGGCCAGGGTTAAACTCAAAATTTCTCAACAAAGACACAATCACACAAAAGACGCACTTTTTTTTTTTTCAAGAAACCCAACAAGGAAAATATTCCTCCTTGATGTGGCTATTTTATTGATTGTTCTTGAGCACTTGGATCTATTACAAATAAATCTGTCTCTCTTGAGAAAGTGTTCTTCTTCTCACAAAAATCTCAGCTAATATAATTGATCTTGGTCTTCCTTTATCACAACTTGATCTCGGTTCCTGCACACAATTGATCCTCTGTTGCTGCCTTGACTTGCTCTGCAAACCCTGCTCTCTTCTCCTTAATATTGTACACTTGTGACTTACTACTGCTTAGGACACAAGCTCTGCACACAATCAATCTCTTACTCCCTAGTGCTCTTGTTCCTCCTATTTCTTAGGACACAATTCTTGCACTCTCCACAACCAAGGCTCCTCTCACAAACTCGTGAGATGTCTTGTCACACAAACCTTTGTGCATAAAATTTTTTTCCTTTCCTCATGTATTTTTCCTCTCTTTATAAATTCGATCCATGCTAAATAGTAAATTAGGCTATTTCAAATTTAGAACTCGAGTTTTTAATTAACGAGTTAACTGAGAGAGTCACTCTTTCTCCCTCTAATCAACACTGGAGTTCTTAACTCGTTCGTCCTTCAATAAAGACTAAAGCTTGAACATGTTCTAACTAAACTCATAACTGCCACCCAATCATGTAGTTAAACTGACGAAAACTCCTCTTATAACTGAAGCTCGAACTCCACGCATGCTAAATTGATGATTATTCCAATAAAATAGAAATAACTCATCCTAACTGAACTCTAAATCATGAGGACAATTCGAGGTCTTCACTGGCTAAGGCACAAGCCAAAATACCTTGCTCACTACATTTTCAACAATAAATCCTTTATTCAAGTTGTTTAATTGAAAAAATCCTCGGTGCAGCTCACCTATAGCACTCTCTTCTTGAGTTCTTATGTTTGGATGGTGATATTTTCTCTTATGTTGGATTTATTTCTCAAGCTGATGTTATGGGTTCATCTGTAGTGTGATCATATTTTTTTTTTGAATAAGACTAATTTCTATTATATAGTACAAAAAAGTACAGTCATGTTGCCCCTTGGGGGGAAACCAACTCACAGAGATAGTTCAAAAAATAAAAAATGGAGCTGCCCCAGGGGGGAAAACAACTCATAGAGAGTACCATAAAACATAGGAGGAGCTACCCCAGATGGGGAAACCAGCTGTTGACAGAGTAGTCATAAAACTAAGATTACTATGCATAAGAAAAGTAAGCAAAGAAATTTTAGAAAGGCTTGAAAATACTGGAGACAAAGGAGCGATGGCACTACTGAAGCTGGTCCTTTGCATCTTGTTGTTGCATATGCAGAGGTTCTTCCACAATGTAGCACCCATCGTCAGAGAGAGCTTCCTCCTTCTTGGAGAGAAGAGGAAACAACTCTGGCATGGAGGTGGAGCAAGCGCCTATCTTTCGCATTGTCAAGTTGCCTGACGCCTTAATCAGAGCTGTTGCCCATGTGATAAGAGGTTTCCTCCAGGGTTTTGACAGGTAGGGACACCATTTTTCTGGGCATTGGGGAATAAGAGCGAGAGAGTGTGGATTTTATCGGCATCTTCCTAGAACAAGAGCTGGAATTGTCTTGTTGAATTTTTGGAATTCAAATTTAGAGATGGGCTTAAAGAATCAGGGGGTCAGAAACCTTCGGTGCATCCAAGGCCACTGAGAAAGCCACAATGCGCTTTGCCAAGAGCGGAATTGGAGGGCGAGAGGGACCACCACGACCACCACCACTGCGGAAACACGTATGATGGTGGTGAGGCATGATTTCTGTGAAGTGATAGGGATGAAAGGGAGGGACACAGTGAGTGGAAAGAGACTAATGAGTAGGGGATAGATGTGTAGCAACGTGAAACAGATGAGCAGATGGTTGATGGATGACGGCGTGAGCAGCAGATGCACAGTGGGGACAAGCATAACAGAGAACAAGAACTTGCAAAGCAAGCTTGAGAGAGAACCAGATGGAGGTGCGTGAAGAATGTAAGGGGAGATGGCACCATTGCCCATAAACAGCGAGTGAATGCAGCAAAGCGGTCGAGGCAGAATTAAATTCTTAGTACACCAGAGTGAATGCCTAGAAATAAATGAGGCTGTCAACTAGCTGAGGTTATTTAAGGCTCTCATGCCTGAAGCAAGTGCCGCCTCGTGGTGAGGCCAGCTACATGATAGCAGAAAGGCTATGTGGCCTTCCAGCAAGGCCTGTCTATTCACCCGCATCCAAGGATCTGTAGTGTGATCATTATTAAAGTGTTAATTTTTTTTTGTTTGGCTGCATTAGGCTTTGTTGAAGTGTAAACTGTAAATCTTAAAAATCCTTATGATCTTCTTAAGCACTTGTGGTTGTACAATGAACTTTTCAATCTTGTGTTGAATTTATTTTTAAGTTTTTCAAGCTCATGGGATAGGTTCATCTCTAGTGTGATCATTATTAAATTGTTGTTAAGATTTTTGTTTGGCTAGATTAGGGTTTTTTGAAGCATTCGCCATAGATCTAAAAATTCTTTGAGATCTCAACAGCCAATTATTAAATTGGCCCTATCTCCACACAGAAAATGATAAATAAGCCTTAATGCCACAAGTAACAATAGAAGTAGAACCAAAACATCCAAAAACTAGGAAAGAGATTGTTAAACTTTTTTTTTTTAGATTGCATAATCTTGAAAGAAAAAAAAACATAATAAAGAGGAAAAGATATAAAAAGACATACCTCCTACCAATACAAAGATAGATTTTCCAACAATGTAATTAAATTTCAATGCATGCTACGCCATTTGTGTGGTAGCAAACTAGCATAAATGTAAAATAATCCAAAAATAAACCATCGAAGGGAACATCAACATGCATCCACAAATCAATTTATGAAATGAAATTTTCAACAACTGACTAAATTTCATAATCCTACATAAACAATAGAGGAAAACAGAGTGGATTACCTGTGTCTAGTATGTAAAGGCCATTGTAATATATCTCTTCAAATTCATCTTGAGCTTTTCGAAAACCTCCAAATATAAATAGACGGTGATCAATGAGTGCGGCGTTGTGCCCCCCATGAGTTGCTAGTCCCTCGCCACTTACGTTAGGTTGCACCCATGTATTTACAGTGGTGCCCAATTCTCTGGACTAGTACTCTACTTCCCTTTGCTGTAAATTCTCCTTTTCCTCCAGCGTGATCCAACCTCTTGCTCTTTATTTTGTTATTTTTGGGGTTTTCATCGATGTTTACCCTAGATAATTGAAGAGGTCGAATGGGGCGGACAACACTATTTTTCTGAAATGGTCGAATGGGGCGGAGAACACTGTTTTTCTGAAATGATATTCACTATGGCGCCCTTTTAATTTTCATATATTGAAAGGATATTCATTATGGCGCCCACACATTTGAATATTTATTATTAGTTAAAAATATTTTAAACTAATAACATTCAATAAGGAAAATAGAATCTTATATGGATTGGAAGGCTAATTTTATTTTCGTTAATTACCAAATTGTATATTCATAATTATTTACATATATTTTATTTTAAATTAATAATATTTAATTGGAAAATAGAATTCTATATAGATTAAATTGAAAATACTTAATTGGAAAATAGAATTTTATATTGATTGGCATGTTAAATTTTTTTAGATAGTTAAGAAATTGAATGTTTATAATTATTTACATATATTTTAAATTAATAACACTCAATAGTAAAATATAATTTTATATAGATATGTTTACAATTCTATATAGATTTTTCTTTTAAATAAAAAAAAAAATAAGAAGTGAAGTGGAAAAATTATTTACTTGGTGGGTAGTAACTACTAATAAAACTACACATTTATAGTTTTACTTTTACATAAGTGTTAAGGAACACATAAATAATTGTGGAAGTAACCCTCCTTAGGTATTCATATCCATTTTTTATGCAAAGATTTACTCAAATTATACTGGAAATTAAATTATGGTAAATATGTTATTAACTAGAGTATAAGTTATCTTCAAAGATTTTATTTTTAGATAATTTTCCTACAAATCCTAAGAATAAAAGATCAGTGAAAATATATTTTGAAATCATGCATGAATATTGCAACTATATCCATGAATTATATATATATATATATAGAGAGAGAGAGAGAGAGAGAGAGAGAGAGAGAGAGAGAGAGAGTATTAATAATAAAAAGTTTCTTATAGTTAAAATATGTGGGTTTGTGAACATGACTAAGTGAACATGGGCTATGAAAATTACTAGGATTTGGGGTTGGTCCATGCTCCTTTACTCAGTCCACCTCTACGACAGGTCCTGTGGGTGTGATACGACTAGGGGTCAGGGCTCACCGCTCGACCCCTCCTACCAACGCGCCCATACATGCCATTCAAATATAAGTGACAGACATTATGGTTGAGAACCACCTATAGGTGAGATAGTAAGGCTTTGGAGTTTGTTATGGCAGGTTGTTGGTTTGATTCCTACGAAGGCCTTTCGACCTTTAACAATTTTTTAGCCAATGTGGAGGTGCCACGTGGTGGCCTCTAGTTGGGCCACGTGGAAGCTTCCCATTGGGCCACCAAAATACAATGCAACCAATAAAATTCAGCCAAATCACACTTCAGTATCAAAATTGCAATTTTTCATTTCTAGAGTGACACAATTAACAATTACTAACATACATGACTAATTCATATACTTGTTGGTCATATATTTTAGTCCTAGATTAAATTAGTCATTTTAGTTAGTCATTTTTAGTTTGGTCACTTATTATCTACTCATATATTTTAGTCCTAGACTAAATTAGTCATTTTAGTTAGTCACTTTTAGTTTGGTCACTTATTATATAGTCATATATTTTATCCCTAAACTAAATTAGTCATTTAAGTTAGTCATTTTTAGTTCGGTCACTTAAAATTTCTCAAATTTAGTAGTAATTCACTTGATATAATTGTGGTGACTAATTTTTTTAGTCACCTAGTCACTAATTTCATCATTTTCTACTAGTGTATCTTGCACAAAATTTCATGCCAATGGTGTCCTTTGTTGGCCCTAAAAGGGTGATCTCAGTGTAAGATTTTCAGAGTAGTATGAGGTTTCCAAGAGGAACATGGAATTTTATAAGTAAATGTGGATGAGTGTTCCAACCCATGTAGACTAATCAAGTATATCGATTCAATGATCAATATTGTAGCAATAAAAATCAAAGTTGAAAGGATGAGTTGGAGTTTATTTCTTTAATATATAGTCTATCCTACAACATACACCCGCTCTAAGTTCCAAATAAATGTTACTAACTTTCAAGTTTCAGAAACCAAGATGCAGAAGAGTTAAAATCCAAAACTTATAAATTTCTAAGAAATCATAAACACATGTTCTTGGCTTATTGTAGATCCTCCAACCACACTTCCCAAAAGAGAGGTGGTGGTCAAACCTGCAACTACAATTTTTGTAATATAATTCCTAACTAAACAAGGAAATAAATACAATTACTTGACCAATAACATGGAAATAATACATGAGAGGGACTGAAGCCTCTGGGTTGGGCCCAAACCCAAGAGTTTTAGCCCTCCAAATTTAACTCTGATGTAGGCCAACAATAAGCTTTCCATTGATAGAAATAAGAGTCACATACATCATATGAAAGATGAAAATAACAATATCAAGCATTAGGCTCTTAGTAGTTACTCCTATCTCCAACGAAAGTTCTAGTCCTAATGCACCTTTAGGCTTGTTTATTTATACAGAATGTGGATGAGGGAAAACTCTTTTGAAAGGAGGATTGCTTCCCTCCAAAATATTGAAACTGGTGGATCCAATTCCCTTGGATCTTCACATGCACTTGATTTTATCGATTTCTAATGGATTCGAACTATTGGTGAGGACTCTTTCGTCTCAAGCCAAGTTGGAGAGTTAATGTGGTGGAAAATTCTCATATATTCTCTCTACATGCCTCCAAAAATCCCTTGCATAGTAAAAAATCTCCAAAAAAACTTCTTTTGCCTGCATATTAATCACATTAGGGCATGCAATATGAAAAGCACCCTTTGGTCTTCCTACTAAGCATATTATGGCTAAAAATGCAAAATTAATGTGACAAAATGAGAGTTTTAAGGGTTGGAGGATAGTACAATGGGCCTCAAAATATACCTATTGATGGAACCTATCACTTGGTTTTCATATAAACTTGATATACACTGAATATTTTTTTATTTATTTTAATGACATTGACTCATTTACTCCAATTTTGAAGGAATTATGAACACCTTCTTCATGGGATACCATTTCCTTCTCCTCTTTAATTATGGAAGTATAAAATCTATGAGCATAAAAATGTTATGATGATGCCAAAGTAAGGTCAATTTTGAGAGAGGTTCTCTTACGAATAGTCTTCCCCCATGTAGATTTCATCATTTGTTTCATCACATCAAAACCTAAATCATTAATATCACGTAGATTATTTACCTATAGTTGTTATGAAATATTCTTAAAAGACACCTCTTTCTACAATATCATGCCTTATAGCATCAACTTCCAATATGGACCTCTTGCTATGATTCTTTGATTTTTTCATCAGTGTAGATAAATGTGGGTAGTGTACTATATTTCCTTCTCATTGGCTCAATCATTAATGCAAAGGACATATTCATGAGCTACTACATGTGTATGAGAATATATAAGGTACTAACCATTCTAGCCAAATTTTCAGTAGATGAAAATATTAGTGAAGGAAACCAGATATCACAGGGTTATCTTCACACACTAATAAAATGATAAAAACTATAGAAACACTCACAAAGGCCTGAATCATTTTTGTTTTCAAGCTTACTCATAGTTGGATCTTCTGCTTAGAACGTAATTCACACCCTTCATTTCAGCATATGATTTGAGGTGAATATACTTCAGATCATAGTCTCCAAGGCTAAGGCCCGCATAACAAGTCAAATATTTAATCCACCTACACTAGGAATCTTCAAGTTTCTTCCCATTGGAATCTTTGATTAGTATGAGATAATATAAGGCATCTCAAAGTGTCAATAGTGGCATATGGACAATCCAACATTCTTTTCTTCTTTATTTTGATTTTTCCATCCCATAATTCTTCCAAGGTTGAAGTCTCTCTCAATAACTTTTAAGCATTTTGACTAACTAACTGATAAGATACACATATGCATCAAAGTCACAATAGTACACACATATGAATGGATAGACAAATGATCACGCTAGTACATATATATTATAGAAATAATCCACTCTCAACAAACAATATACTCCTATAGAAAATTAAATTTACAAGCTTCTATCTCTTTTGGCCCTCATATGAGAGAACCATGCTTGGACTTTTGTGATACCAAATTAGAAATGCAAAAGAACTTTGAATTAATTTAACAAATAATGTTACACATATAGATACATAAATGTTGACTCAAGATAGAGGCGTTACATTCGTCACACAATTTATTACTTGATATAATATCTCAAGCAAACATCAATCAAGAAAACATATAACTGGAAAATATCTCTCAAACCAACCAAGATGTAACCAAATTCTAATAAAAAAGAACAAACAAATATCCTCTAAATAAAACTACATTAAATTACCATAATTTTAATTTAGCATAACATTTAAACCATGAAAATATATTTTACATTGAATTTTTTTATTTACTATTAAGAATATGGAAACCTATTACCTAAAAATAAGGTTTTATCATGTCTATAAACACTTGAACAATAAAATTAGGTAATGTCTATAAACACTTGAACAATAAAAGTAGGTAAAGGGACTTGTAGAAGATGATTCACTATTAAATAGCTTCATTTAAAAATCATGTGGTGGTCATAATTAAATACTACATAAATTGTCATAAGATTTAATACATTAAGGAAAGTATTGAAAGGTTTAATACATTAAGGTGAGAGGTCCTTACATTGATATGGAAATAAAAAGACACATTTTAATGGACATAAATAATGAGATAAATGGGATATTAAACTAGATTATCATGAAATTTAATACATTCAGGTGAGAGGTCCTTACATTGATATGGGCATAAGTAAGGAGACGAATGGAAGATCAAAATAAAGCCAAAAGTAACATAATTGAGTGAAATATATGATTTCAATTAGAAATTAGAAATTTACAATAATCTTTATTTAATTTAGAGTTTAGATTTAAATTTGTTAAAAAGAAGGTACAAGAAGTTTAGAGAGGAAATTCAATAACCAATAACCCTTTGTTACTTTGGGTAAAGTAATGAAACTAGAATATGACTTTTAATAAATAAAATAATTTTAAAATAAGATGAGCGGGAAAATTTGAAGTTCTTAATCTTAATAATGTTTTTAATTATATATAATAGTTTTATAATTATGTCTAATATTATAATATTACTACTTTTAAATTTAAAGATAATTTGTGGGAATAAAGATTTAGAGGGTAAAATGAAGCTAAAATATTATAAATATGTGATCAATCTTAATCTTGCAAACCAAAACAATCTATATGTTTTCACGAGTGCTAAGAAGAAAATGAATATTGTAAAGATCACAATTAATTTTCATGAGCTTCATAGTAAAAATTCCCTTGGTCAATTCCCAAAACACCTTGGGATACTAAGTGGTTTTGTAATGTCCCTAAAACCACGTGGAATTAATAAAGAAATATTAATTAATTAAAATTTTATCAAGAACCAGTTGGAATTTTAACAACTTCTTGATAACGTTTTTTTTTTTTGATATCAAACTTAGTAATCATTATTTACTGGAGATTTTGGAGAGGTTTTTACTCAGGGGAGTTCCTCGACCCTATATTCTTTAAATAGCCATGAGCTTACTTTTGTGAGGGGGACTTTCGTTTGAGACGAGTTGACCGTCTTTGAAACTATGGGGTCAAACAGGATTCCCTCACTGTTTCCAAACAAAGCTGCAGGAATAGCCATGGCAGAGAGAGAAGCTTTGGCTCCTCAGTACCAACGGCAGACCACCGCAACAAGTGTGGAGATGGATAAAAGGGTTAGAGGGCGGCAACATGCAATGAGGGTTTGAATTGGAGGATAAATACATAAGGAACGAGAAACCACAGCTTAAGTGTTTTAGGCCTTCTTATCACCTCCCCGTTGTCCGATATTCAAATCCCATGTAGCAGGGCCATTATTTATGATAGTGCAAGGTTATAGTTGACTCATTAGAATGAGTTTGAGTTGTAATTGGAAAAATACTACTTTGGTTTCTGTATGCTTAAGCTCCCCTTTCTATCATCTAAGTATAGAATTTTAGAAGTCCTCGAACAAATTGGGTATTTTGGTTTTATTGTATGGTTACTTCCACCTCAATAGAGTATGGAAATCATGAAGGAAATTTAAGGAAATTTAAACACCATGAAGGAAGGCAACGCATCTCTAATCCAGGTTTGACCAATGTGTTTCAACAATTAAGTACTATTATCATTCTTTTCTTGAAAGAATAGTTTGCATAAAAACATTATTATGGTGTTGAAAAAGATGCATATTAAATTCATTGCATAGCTTAAGCATAGTAAAAGATAAGTAAGTTAGCTTATATATATATATATATAGGATGCTTGTTTTATTTTGAAAGGAATTTCGTACATGTGTATCAAATGATAACAAAATCCAAGTTATTTTCTTGAAAGTAAATATAGATTAAAGAGGGTAATATATTTCATGGGTTGGGAGATAAGTTCATGAATTTTCTTGGAGGAAAATTAATGAAGAACCCATAATAGTTTCACATAATTGTTTCTTTAGAAAAGATCATGTTGAATCTTGTGTGAAAAGAATAATTTCTACTTGGGAAAAGATTAGGTTGTTTTATATATGTCATTCTTCTTAGAAAGGATAACTTCTTGAAAAGAGTGCATGTTGATTTCTTGATTTGGGTGTAGTTAACCTTCATATTGTTTCCTAGTTTTATGCATAAAGGATGGTTAGCATAAGAAGCTTTCAAGTATAAAGACAACAAAACTAGGTTAGGATAACCTCCTGATGCAGATGAAGTATGCATTTGTTTACATGAAAGGAAACATGTGTTTGCATGCTCTATTATGTTAAATATGTTAGTTTTCTTTTGGAATAATATCATGTATATTCATGCAATATTTGTATTAGATTTCATTAGAAATAATATACATTTGT
Source organism: Pinus albicaulis (assembly GCA_034641835.2). Lineage (NCBI taxonomy): Eukaryota > Viridiplantae > Streptophyta > Pinopsida > Pinales > Pinaceae > Pinus > Pinus albicaulis. The sequence goes on from CM076571.1 coordinate 479,370,520, forward strand.
ACGAGGGAAATGATAACATGATTTGTTAATCCTACATTGAAAAAGATTCTTTGACAAAGAAGATGAATTAAATGTACCAAAAAATAAACTAGTGTTTTGGTTTCCTTGAAATATATATATGGGTAATGTTGGTATAATATTTGGAGAATAAGACATGTATTCTTATGCTTTATTCCATTAGTTTTTCTAGATAAGAAACCATGTTTTCCATGCCTATTATGTTACAGTTCCTCAAAAAGGAAATACGTGTTTGAAACATGTGTGTGCATGCTCTATTACGTTAGTATTCTATTGTAAGATTAATTTTAAAAACTTTATGCATTGTATGCATAGGAACAACATTCAATGTGTTAGCATTGCTATATTTTCATGCACCAAAAGCAATAACTGAAGGGCTGGTTCTTTTGTTAAAGTTTAAGTAACAGAAATGCACATTGTGTCATTTTCCATTGAATGAATTCCTGGACAGTTGTATTTATTTGTCTTGTACGATTGTGAGCATGTGTGGGATGTGTCATAATAATGTGGGGATTATTTGACATGAATTGATAATTACTTTCTCACACTAAGGAAGAGATGTTATAAGAAAGCATGATGTGATATTTTATTCACATTTCATGTATGCACATGAATAAGCGTTAAAGGATCACTTAAAGATTGATTATTTATTGATTAAGGCTTTAACTAATCATGCTATAAAATCTTGTTGATGACATCAAAACAAGAAGCGATGGTGACTTATGAAAAGGAAATATTATGCTTAACATCGTGGTAGGTAAATGAGTAATAGTTCATGCAGATGGGTGTGATGGTTCATGCAGATGAGTGCAAGTTGCAGGATGGTCCATTGTGCATTGGTACGTTGTAGGTACATCCATGCCACCAAGATATTAATATATGAAGACTAGAGGGTAAATGCTATCATATTTATTGTAATGGATTTAAGCTAGATATTTGTATATTTCCTTGTAAGATTTATAACAATGGTTAAGGGATGGTCTCCCTTATAAGCCATTGAGTGAGGGTTGAACACCATCATGAGCATTTAATAATAAAATTAAACGTTTATGGTTTTCAACCGACGGGGTTACAGGGTATATTGGTGTTCAATGATGTGATTGATTATTGTGTCAAATTGATGATGTTGATTCCTTTCTTGTTGTGATGTTTATAATGTCAAGTATGTGATGACGACATGAGCAATGAAATGAATGGAAGGTTACATCATACAGTTTTATGTTAATTTACTACAATATAGGTTATTAATGGTTAAGCAACTTACTATTCTTATTCTAAGGTTACACTATGAACTGGTGAACATTATATCTAATGATGAGTAAGGAATATTTAATAGTGATTTGGATAGTTACTCGTGCGTAACTTGTATATAGAAAAAATAACTCCTTACATTTCCATGTGAATTTATCGGTGTATGTTACAAGTGGTATCAAAGCTAAAGGTTGTAGCACTAGCGCCTTTGGGATTTGTTAAGTGAAAAGAAATTGAGGTATGCTACTAATGGACATCAATTAAGGTATGATTCTAGAAATATACATATTGATTGATATATGATTCTATCAATATACATATTGAATGATATATGTAGTAGTCTACTCTTGACATGAGATTTGTGATTCATGTTTATAACTACATTGAAGAGTAATAAGTAATAAATACTGCTGCAAAACAGTTTTCACAACATTGAAATCCTGTTGAGGATAAAAGACAATAAAACCTTTGTTGTACTTATGAACAACCTAAGTACTCACTAGTGAAAGTGAGAAGACAATAAAACCTTTGTTGTACTTATGAAAAACCTAAGTACTCATTAGGGAAAGTGAGAGTTGACTATTAACATTTGCAATGTTACTCATATATTTAATGCACATAACTAAAGTTACCATGCACGACTTGGAAAAGATGAATATGTTTTGATGATGTGTGTAACTAATGCATGAATGAAAAAGATGAGGAAAGTCCTTGTATAACATTATAGAGTGTTTTAAAATTAAATTGAATGAAGCCTTTTAGATGTTAAAAATACTTAATGGGTCAAGTAGTGAGACTTAACTATAATAACTAGTTGATTGACTAGTTTTAAAGGAGTAGTGTCATGGATGCATTAAGATGATTAATATCATTGATTAGTTATGAATGACTAACTAACGAAAGTTATATGCACGAATCGATTTTGACTAAAGCTATTTGAAAGTTGTGAAGAAGTAGTTACTTCACATGTCTGTTTGTTGGTAATAGAACATTGTGGGAAATGGAAATGTTTGGAATGTTACCCTAACCATTATTGTTATATACACATTAATGAATATTTGTATATAATTTTATGCATGACAACATTGTATGCAGGAAATTAAAATGGTTGCGTAAGATAATATGTGCTTAAGAAATGCATATTTATGATTAGTGTCATTAATGAGATTAAGCATGGTTAGCTTAATTTCAATAAGAAAAACCTAGGAAAGTAAAATAGTGCCATGGAAAAATTGCAATGGTAATTGATAAAGTATCATGTTATAGTGTGCATGATTTTGTTATTCAGGAAATAATAATGTATAACACTTGGTATCATGTTAAAATGTGCATGATTGTGTTATTTGGGAAATATTAATGTATAACACATGTATGTTATTCATGTTTCATGTTAATCTATATATCATTGGACCAATGTTAAGGCCAAGTATGAGGTGAGATGTACATAAGGTTTCTTTTTCTTTATGTATGATGTATGATGTACATAAAGTTTATTTTTCTTTATGTATAATATGTACATAGTTCATTATGTAATTTACTATGGGAAACAATGCTAAAAGAGAAATTTAACATGTCAGACAGTTGTGAACAATTGTGAAAGGCTAGAAGGCCTGATTTGATGGTAGTTGTCTACCCAGAGGAGTTGATGGCACTTACCTGCTCGGATTTCCTCTCCCTAGAGATATGTGATCTCAGTAAGGGAAAAGAGTTGGCCAAGATGGTGAAGAGGGGAAAACTAGAGGAAAATCTATTGATTTTGGAGCCCGTTGGAGGATGTCCAAAATTCCTCATAGACTGGACGCTATTAGAGGAATAGGCATGATGTTTCCAAGAGGAATCCATACTAGACTTGGAATGGTATTTTGTCAAATAACTGTCTGGATGTGAAAATGACTCGATTTGGTTGCGGAAACCAACTCCCATGGTTTTGGAGGAGCATTTTTTTTACCATTGTGGTTCTCATAGTGGAACAAGTTAAGTAATAAGTTATGTGTTATATTAAAATGAATTTTTATATGATTGTGTAAATATATTATGTAGATATTAAGAGGAAAGGAGCTTAGCGCTCAGAAAATGAATTACTGAATGTATAAGTTCATTTATTTTATTACTAATTTTTTTGAATATCTTAGCAGAGGCTAGGATATGCCCATGGTGTATTGATTCACCATTGGTATGATTAGAGAGCTAGGTGCTCTCTGAGTACTTTTTTAAGTACTATGTGGATATCTTTAGCAGGAGCTAAGACAATGTGCATGTGATGCATTGATTAGACGGTTGGTGCTCTCTGAGTACTTGTGGAAGTAGTCTGATTAAAACATCTCTGGATATTGCATGAATGTTTGATAATTGCAAGTATTTCATTTGATTGAAACTATGTGACTAATGTGATTGAATTTGTTAGTCGTACATTACAAGTTCTTTCCATGGAGTGTTGATGGGTTGTTCAACCATTCTCAGAGATCTTGTGTAAAATTCGTCATTACTTCCAATAGTAATTGGTAAGTAATGATAAGTTGGTATATAGGTTTTTCGATATTTTTATGAATTGAATAATGGATAGGTAGTTAAAAATGGAAATGGGATATTCTTTGAGCTATACAAGCTTATGACTGTGGATAAAAACATTATTGTTTCAATTAATGGAATTTAAGGAAAAGAAAGTGTTTCATTGTGAAGGGAAAGGACCCCTTTGGGTTGTTTATATTATTAAATCATGCGTGTAAGATTAAGTTTAAGTGAGAGCAGCACACCGAGTACGGTGTTCTCTTAAGGGGGGGGGAGTATGTAACATCCCTAAAACCACGTGGAATTAATAAAGAAATATTAATTAAAATTTATCAAGAACTGGTTTAAAGTTTAACAACTTCTTGATAATGAATTTAAATTCTTGATATCGACCTTAGCAAAATTTATTTACTGGAGATTTTGGAGAGGTTTTTACGCAGGGGATTTGCTCGACCCTATATTCTCTAAATAGTCGTGAGCTTACTTTTGTGAGGGAGCCTCTCGGTTGAGATGAGTTGATCATCTTTGAAACTATGGGGTCAGACAGGATTCCCTCACTAGTTCTGAAAAAATCTACAGGGATAGCCATGGCGGAGAGAGAAGCTCTGGCTCCTCAGCACCAATGGCAACCCACCGTGATAGTTGTGTAGATGGATGAAATGGTCAGAGGGAAGAAACATGCAATGAGGGTTTGAATTGGAGGATAAATACATAAGGAATGAGAAACCATAGCTCAGGTGTTTTAGGCCTACTTATCACCTCCCCGTTGTCTGATATTCAGATCCCATGTAGTATGGCCATTCTTTATGATAGTGTAGGGTTATAGTTGAATCATTATAATGAATATGACTTGTAATTGGAAAAATCCTACTTTGGTTTATGGATGGCTTAAGCTCCCCTTTCTATCATCTAAGTATTGGATTTTATAAGTCCTGGAAGAAATTGGGTACTTTGGTTTTATTGTATGCTTACCTCCAACTCAATATAGTATGGAAATTGTGAAGGAAAGTTGCATACCGTGGAGGAAGGAAACACATCTCTAATCTAGGTTTGACCAATGTGTTTCAAGAAATAAGTAGTCTTATCATTCTTTTCTTGAAAGAATAGTTTGCATAAAAACATTATTATGGTGTTGAAAAAGATGCATATTAAATTCATTACATTGCTTAAGGATAGTAAAGGATAAGTAAGTTAGCTTGTCTATATATATATATATATATGCACCTTATGTAAAAATATAGGATGTTTGTTTTATTTTGAAAGGGATTTCATACATGTGTATGAAATGATAACGATATCCAAGTTATTTTCTTGAAAGTAAATATAGATTAAAGAGGGTAGTTCCTAAATATATTTCATGGGTTGGGAGATAAGTTCATGAATTTTCTTGGAGGAAAAGTAATGAAGAACCCATAATAGTTTCACATAATTGTTTCTTTGGAAAAGATCATGTTGCATCTTGTGTGAAAAGGATAATTTGTACTTGGTAAAATATTATGTTGTTTTATACATGTCATTCTTCTTGGGAAGGATAACTTCTTGAAAAGATTGCATGTCAACTTCTTGATTTGGGAATAGTTAACCTTCATATTGTTTCCTAGTTTTATGCATAAAGGAAGGTTAACTATGATAATTTCTTGAAAGGGAAGCATAAGAAGCTTTCAAGTATAAAGACAACAAAACTAGGTTATGATAACCTGCTGATGCAGATGAAGTATGCATTTGTTTAAATGAAAGGAAACATGTGTTTGCAAGCTCTATTATGTTAAGTTTATGTTAGTTTTGTTTTGGAATAAGATCATGTATATTCATGCAATATTTGTATTAGATTTCATTGGAAATAATATATATTTGTATGGGGGAAATGATAACATGATTTGTTAATCCTACATTGAAAAATATTCTTAGGCAAAGAAGATGAATTACATGTACCAAAAACTAAACTAGTGTTTTGGTTTCCTTGAAATATATATATGGGTAATTTTGGGATAATTTTTGGAGAATAAGACATGTATTTTTATGGTTTATTCCATTAGTTTTGATGGATAAGAAACCATGTTTGCATGCCTATTATGTTATAGTTCCTCGAAAAGGAAATATGTGTTTGAAACATGTGTTTGCATGCTCTATTATGTTAGTATTCTATTGGGAAATTAATTTTAGAAACTTTATGCATTGTATGCATAGGAACAACATTCAATGTGTTAGCATTATTATATTTTCATGCACCAAAATCAATAGCTAAAGGGTTCGTTCTTTTATTAAATTTTAAGTAACACAAATGTACATTGGTGGACAGTAGTAGCGATAATTACTTGCTCACACTAAGGAAGATATGTTAGAAGAAAGCATGATGTGATATTGTATTCACATTTCATGTATGCACATGAATAAGTGTTAAAGGATCACTTAAACATTGATTATTTATTAATTAATGCTTTAACTAATCATGCTATAAAATCTTTTTGATGACATCAAAACAGGAAGCGATGGTGGCTTATGAAAAGGAAATATTATGCTTAACATGGTGGCAGGTAAATGAGTAATGGTTAATGCAGATGGGTGTGATGGTTCATGCAGATGAGTGCGAGCTGCAGGATGGTCCATTATGCGTTGATACAATGTGGGTACATCCATGCCACCAAGATATGAAGATATGAAGACTAGAGCTAGATATTTGTATATTTCCTTGTAAGATTTATAACGATGGTTAAGGGATGGTCTCCCTTATAGGCCATTGAATGAGGGCTGAACACCCTCACGAGCGTTTAATAATAAAATTAAATGTTGTTGGTTTCCACTCTACGAGGTTTCCAAGGTATATTGGTGTTAAATGATGTGATTGATTATTGTGTCAAATTGATGATTTTGATTCATTTCTTGTTGTGATGTTCATAATTTCAAGTATGTGATGAGTACACGAGTAATGAAATGAATGGAAGGTTACATCATACAGTTTTATGTTAATGTAATATAACACAGGTTATTAATGGTTAAGCAACTTACTATTCTTATTCTAAGGTTACACTATGAACTAGTGAACATTCTATCTAATGATGAGTAAGGAATATTTAATAGTGATTTGGATAGTTACCAGTGAGTAACTTGTATAAAAAAAATTAACTCCTTACATTTCCATGTGAAGTTATCGGTGTATGTTACAGGGTTGAAGATGAAATACACTTTCTCTTGGATTGTTAGCTCTTACCCACATCATTTCCAAAACCTTTGTCAAGCTTCCAACCTTCTTGACTTGTTAAGTCAACAAATTAATACATCTCTCCCTTATTTTTCATCATAGAAATAAACTATTAAAAAGTATAAATTAATCTCTTACTTTTTGAAGCTCACATACACTATATTGGTCTTAGTAGATTTTAAACATCATCATAACATCACATCATATCTATATATGTGTGTGTTGGGGGAGGATGATGCTCATGTTCAAATATTAAAAATAAAATTGATTTAAAGAAATTATTATTATTTTTTATTAATATTTTGTAATACATGAGAATTTCTTTTGTTAGTATAATGTTTTTAAATTTGAAAATGAAGCATATTGATTTTGGAATGGAGTTTCTGGAATTCTAAGATGGATGGTAGGAATTTAATATTCATAGAATATTCTAAATTATTTATAGTAGTATACATAAATTAATGATTGAGATTGATCTCCAAAATTGTTGTTTTTTTTCTTCTTTTAATTAAAATAATTAATTAAAAAAATTCTATAAACAAGTGTCATTTGAAATGAGTTATGATTTTTGGGCATGTGGTATTGAAAACCATTATATTAAACCAAGGTATTGTAACAAAGAATATTTATGGATTAAGAATCTTCATAATAATATGAAGACAAATCTTTATGGTTAAGAAATTTTCTCTATGTTTTTTTACACTATATATATTTAACTTATGTATTTTTGAACAACATGCTAAGAATCTCAACGGTGATGATGGTTGGAAATTAAGTAAATTCATTTATTATATATTTTTACCTAATTAATCCATTAATTTTATTTATTCATTTATTTATTTGTTTTATTCATTAAAAAAAAATTCCCCTCTCTATTTTGTATTATATTTAATTTGTAATAAACTTATTTTAATTGATTTATTCTTAAAAAAAAATATTTTCAACTAACTAACTTTCTAACATCTAGCTAAGCTTAATATTATAATTTTATATATTTTTCATTTATTTATTTATTATTTATTATTTTATTTTTTTCATTATTTATTAACTTGTAATATTATCTCTACATAATTATAATTTAAATCATAAAATTTTAAGATTTACCCTCCTCTTCTTCGCTTATAATAACTAGAATTTAATCATTTTATTAAATTATCAAATTATTCTTGGTTAACTTTCCCTAAAAATCTTAAAAACTATTAATATTTTATGCTACTAACTAACTAGTCAAATAATGGCTAGTTTCAATAGCTTTTTCTGGGCAATGATGCATCCCTACTATTTATTTAATGTGTCATGAGGATGAACCACATTAGATGGTTCCAAACGTCGACCTAATCCTAATGATGTGATTAATCCGAAAGACATTTATCTACATAATGGATCACAAAAATCTTAGATCTAAAATTATGTCTTTTTTTATAATTAAAAATAATAATAATTTAAAACAAAATTGTAATTAGGTTATTTTTTATAACCTTTTAAATTTTGGTAATATAAGATGTATAATAAAATAAGTGTTGTGATACTTATTATAAATCGATATTTATCAATTTTATTATTCATTAATTTATATACCCAATTAATATATAATAATTTTTTAAACTATTAAAAAATATATAAAAATATTAATGTTGTTTAAATTTTAAGTTTTTATTATAAATGAATTGGTAAGAAAAGTTGAAAGAAATATACCTCTATATTAAAAAAATTATTAAACTTTTATTAACATATTATATTATAAGAAAAAGTACATCTAATTTGAATGAAAATAAAGTTTTCCTCATTATAATACACCACCAAAAGCAAGAAAGAATAAATATATTATATAATTATCATAAACTAAAATATGTCATTAAAAAACTATCGAACTATTAACTAATTATGATAAACTAAAATATACCATTTAAATATTATTTATTAACATATTATATTATATGAAGGAAAAGTACGCCTCATTTCAAAGAAAATAAAACTTTTATTATTATAATCGACCATAATACCAAAAAACAAACTTTGAAATATACTACTTAATTATGATAAAAAAATTTATATTAAATAAAACCCTCTGCAACAAGTAGTTTTAAATATTTATATTATTATTAAATAATTTTTATTTTTTTAATACAAAGACATCTAAACATAACTTAACGTTTTCTTATTCATATTCAGACTAACCAGAAAATAAGATATATCCTAAGTTGAATCAAATTATAAAGATTATTAAAAAACTTATTATCAACATAGTATTTTAATTATCAATTACCTTGTATGAAAATTATGCAATGCCTCTTTGTAATAAAAACTAATATAATTTTTTAAAATGTTGATGTAATGACATTTTAATTATCAATTTAATTTTTTTTTTTAATAAAAATTATGCAATATTTTTTATTTATAAAAAATAAAAAAAATACAAAGGTTATAGATTTGAGACTTTCGTGATTGAAATTTTGTCTAGAAATTTTTTTTTGGGTAAATAGAATTTATGGTTCGTAAATTCGAAGTTTTGAACCAGTACATCCTGGTTTATTTTTAGGAAAAGATCGTGGTGTAATGTGAGATATGAGTTATTACATGATTTTTTTCTTAAGATGAATCACGATAGATTGTTGTCGAAACGTCTGATTTATCAACCATAAATATGATTTACCAGGAAAAAAATTCTTTACACAAATTACAAAGGTATTTATTTTATATGTTTGGAGTATGTTTTAAAAATGTTTTTATTTGACTAAGAACTCAAGCTTAAGATCAAGATGTCAAATGGGAATGAAAACCTACTCTTTCACAGATCATCATTGAGTAATTATATACAGTTGTCTTTGAATAATAATGATGAACCAAATTACATTTGTGAAGCGTAGCCAACTACCCACTATTAATTAGACCACTAAATTATGATAATTTAAAAAAAAAACTTAATCTATTTTCAAATATTAATTTGAGAGATTAAACGGTGTATTTTCCTCCCATCAGATAATTTCAATATCAGATTTTAGAAGGCTAATGGATATGTGATACCCATTACATTTATACCATATTAATTGACTAGTGTTTATAAAATTAAAAAGTTGAAATTCAATATCAGACTTTGGAAGGCTAATATGGATGTGTGATACCCATTACATTCATACCATATTGATTGATTAGTGTTTATAAAATTAAAAAGTTGAAGTTTAAAAAGTGAAATGCACTCGTAGGTAGGTGGTTGACTCGAACGACAAAAACAAATATTTCTTAACAATAATGGAATTTATTAAACAAATGCTTGAACAATTATACAACAAATTATGGTTCATTTCAACAGATTTTAAAAATAATATCATGAGAATACTCATTATATGCGCTGGTGTGCACATGGACCTTCTGTCTTTCCTTACTAAATTAAGGACCCAATGGTGAATCATTATCAACAGTTGGCTCGTATTTTCCGAATTTTTTTACTTTCTGGTACGGTTTCCATTTCTTAACATATTTTTATTATTTTTGTATACGGCTCCTTTCATGCTTCTCACATAGTCAATAGAAGTCTAATGTCCTTATTTCGGCAAACTATAAGATAATAAAGTTGCTCGTTAGACTCCAGTTGTATCCATATTTCAAATATCGAGGACTAAAATTTCTAATATTGTTTGCTAATTAACGGTTCCGATACATTCATGTGATTTAAAAAAATGTTGTGAGGTTAGTCGGGTATATTATATTATGGCATAATACCCTTACAGGTATTTTTGGGTCGTTACCATGACAAGTTTGGTAAGGTTTCTGTTATTTAATATTAACGGATATAATAATGAAAGTTTTTAAATTTATTTTATAATAATTTAATTTAAAATTATACTTTAATTTAATTATGTTGATAGGGATGTTTGTTTTGAAATAGGGTTTTTAAAATTTTGATTTTTTATTAATAAATATCAAATGAATGGTACGAATTTAACCACCATGGAATATTCAAGAATATTTTGAATAATGTTCACAAATTAAAGGTTGATATTTATCTCCAAAGTAATTATGTCTTTTTGCATAGTTTTAAGGACATGTGGTATTGATAAACCATGTATTGGCTCACTGTATTATAACAAAGCTTAGTTATGGATAATCTTCCTGGTCAAATAAAGATAAATCTCTATGAATAAGAATCTTGTTATATTATTTTTCAAAATGTTTTTTATCGGCAAATATATATATATATATATATATATATATATATATATATAACTTTGAATTTGAAGGTTTTACATAAGATTTTATAATATGGCAATTGCAATGTTGTTTATCGGCAAATATCTATATTTATATATGTAATTTTGGTGTGTTAAAAAGTTAAAATGGTTATAATTATAATAAATATTTTGAAATTGTGATATAATATAAGTGTACATATGAAATTTTTTCACCTTTAAATATAATCTTCAAGTATAATAGTGTCATGAAAATGAAAAAATCACAAGTTCAAGTATGATCTTCATTCTACAACCCACTGTGAAGGCTATGTGTAAGTATGTTTGTCTCTCTTAAAGTAAAAGTAAAATATTCTCTAAATAGAAAAGAAATTCCAGCTATAATAAAAAAGAAAACAAAATATGTTATGCATATTTAACTAGTTGTCCATATGCCACTGTGAAGGCTATGTGTAAGTATGTTTGTCTCTCTTAAAGTAAAAGTAAAATATTCTCTAAATAGAAAAGAAATTCCAGCTATAATAAAAAAGAAAACAAAATATGTTATGCATATTTAACTAGTTGTCCATATGACCTAATTGGGTCACGCTCTCCGGCCTAGTGGAGATGTTGTAATGTAATGTTTAACATTTTGACTAAGTCAAATTAGGTAAATTAAATAAAAATATTAATGTAATGCATACATTTTAACTTGGCCAAAATAAAATAAAAATAAATTAATAATAAAATTGAAAATTTCTAATGGTATTGAGAACCCATGATACTGACCCATGGAATTCATGTGTAATATAGCATATTTAAAGGGGAAATTAAACCAACCTAGATCCATCTTAACTCAGGATTTACCAAGGGCCAAGAGGGATCAAATCTCTTTTCACTCTAAAAGAGGTTTGCATATTAAGATATTTGATCCCTCTAGGAGCTTGCTATATCTGGGATTAAGATGGATCTAGGATATTTTATTATTATGTAAAGTGACATTTTTCTTTATTCCTTATTACATTACTTAAACATTGGAATCATTATGCTAACCCCACTTGAGATACATATTCCTCATTGATTTAGTCAAAATTTGGTATCATCAAATTTTGCATCATCTTGTCAACCCCACTTGAACAATATGTTTTAATATTAGGAAAACTCTTATAATAATAACATTGATCAAATTTATTACCATTTCACTACTATCCTTTCCAACACCATTAGCAAGTTTTCTAATGAGATTTCATTTAAGCAGTCGAATATAATTTCCAATCCATGGTATGATAAAGACTACAAAATTTCCAGGAAAGAAATCAGAGTCGCTCCTAATGAACTCATTAAGCTTCATACTATAAATATATACAAAAATATCATTAGGAGGAAGAAAAGATCATATATTAATAAAAGACAGGATGATCTTCTCCACCTTTCTAAACTTGTGCCCAAAAATTTTGGCAGAATGTTCTTGTTCGTAAAACCAAAGATAACCATTGTATCCCCTTACAAAAATGAGACAATTATCTTAAGAAGTTGTATGACTCTTCGAACACTATGGGCATCTTAATCACTCCAATTAAGGAGGATGTATTCTCTCTTTACGACATTGAGTTTGGTATTAATAAGCTTGCTAATGGGAAAGCTAAAGATATTGAAGGATACTAAGCTTGGATCCTTAAAATGGGAATATATATTCTCATTCCTTATCTCCATATGCTTCTCAATTTGGTTGTAACGCATGGCTTCCCTCAGCTTTGGACGTGGAGCCTTATTGTACCTATATTTAAAAATGGGGACACAAGTGTTCCATCTAACTACAAGACCATTATGGTTAGCCATGTCATGGCCAAGCTTTACGGGCTCATTTTGGAGAATAATCTTAGCCTTTGGCTTGAAAGCCACAGAAAAATAGCTAAAGGACAAGTTGCTTTGGGGAGACTTCACTCGACTATTGACCATCTGGTCACTCTTAGAATCATTGCAGAGGAATGTCACAATAGTAAAGCTGATCTCTTCTATTGCTTTGTGGACTTTAGAAAATCCTTCAAAATTGTTCCTCAAGCTAAACTTTGGGAAAGACTTAAAGAGATCATGGTCCCTCCTGAGTTGAGGATTGTTATGATCGGTCTCTACGAGACCATCAGTGCCAAGCTTAAGACCAACGAGGGGTGGTCTAAAGACATTAAATGCAATATTGGAGTTAAGCAAGGGTGTCCCCTATCCCCTACCCTTTCTGGCATATACATCGATAAGCTAGAGGAGTGTTTAGAATCTATGGGGTGCAAGGGTATCGAGCTTGTTGGTGTTCTCATTACGCTTCTCCTCTATGCTAATGATATTGTTCTTCTTGCAAAAATCCATGATGACCTTACCAAACAACTCCAAATTCTTCATGACTACTCTGCAAGATGGGTATGACAGTCAATACCGACAAGACCAAAGTCATGATCATTAAATCCAAAAATATCGCCCATGGTATTTTCGTGTATACTAACCAGTGCTTAGAGTAGGTTTCTTATTATAAGTATTTGGGCATTGACTTCCCTCATCATCTCAACTAGAATTATAGCATCGAGAAAAGGATTATTGGGGGCTGAAAAGCTTATTATGAGCTTGAAAAAAATTGTAAGTTGGTCGATCTTTACGTTTGTAGTAAAAATAGGTTCCCCTTTGAGACCCTTGTCACCCCTGTTGTCTTATACAGATGTGAAGTTTGGGGTTGCAGTATATCTAGAGAGTCATGGAGGATGATTGAGATTATTCAAAAGAAATTCATAACCTACAACCTTAATATCAAGGGAAACACTCCCTATCCTATCCTCTTGATCGAATCTGGTTTTTCCCCATTGAAAGTATGGCTATCTTTAGATATTTGATGTATAAGAAGAAGCTTGACAACATGGAATCAAAATGGCTTCCTGACATTGCTTTTAACTATATTCAAAACCTTCACCTTCGCCTCAAGCGTAGGTGGCATAAGGATGCCCAGTCCTGGCTCAATCATTGGGGAATTAAGGAAGAGCTCAGTGTGGGAAGCAAAGATAATATCAAAAATACTATTACCTCCAAGATTAAGGACAAGTTGCGGGAGGATCAGGAGCTGGAGGGTAAAAGGAAGCTAAGATACTATAAGGAAGTGATCAACCCCACCCTTGATAATCAAAATTATCTCTCTGTGTTTTCCAGCAATAAGAAAAAAAGGAACATCGCTAAGATAAGAAATAATTTCCATGAGCTTCGGAGTGAGACCGAGCGGTGACCTATTCCAAAGACCCCTTGGAACGATAGAATCTGTCAGATTTGTGATTCTAAGTAGGTGGAAGATGAAAAACACTTCCTTTTAGACTATCCAACTCTTACTCAAATTCGCTCTCAATTCCCTACCATCTGCCACACTTTCAATCTTCTTGACCTATTAGGCCAACCCACCTATAGCGATATTGGAGCACTTATTTCCCTTATCTTTGACAATAGAAACAATATTTTGAAAAATCAAACTTAGATTCTTTCTCCTCTCTTAAGGTCTGATAGACCGCATTGGTCTTAACAAACGGTAACCATCATCATCTTTATTTTAAATATTAAGTTTTTTATAATATACAAAGTTTTAAAAATTATATAAACTATTTTTTATATAATTTCTTTTAATTATTTATAATTTTTTTCAGGCTTAGTCTTAAAATAGATGGTGAACGGATGTATTGTTATGTTACTCCATGATGTGAAAGTTACAGGTTCCAAACTATGTGGGAAAAAAATCCAATCATGTTAAAGGACTTGTATGACCAAAACTCAATGCCATTGACTTTAATAACTTAAATACCCCTAAGTAATAATTTTTTAGACCACAAGTACCACTTATAATTTTATTAATAATAAAATTAAAATATAATATATATATATATATATATATATATATATATAATAAAATATATATATATATATTATTATTATTATTATTTAATTACTATCTTCATATTATGAATGGCTTTACTTCCCATAAATGAGCTTCCATATTAACAACATAAAATAGAAACAAACTTTTATTTTTTTTTAATGATATGATTTGGGCTTTTGATTAAACTTGAGCGAGGATAAAAACCTAAAAAATTGTAATTTAAACCTGAGATAAGATGAGTCTAAAAAAAATTGTAATTTAAATTTGAGATGGGATGAAAATCATGAATGTGCAATTTAAAACCATTGTTTATTTTTATTATATTTATGGTATTTATTATGATGTGAAAGTGATTGGTTATAAATGTAATAAGCAAAAATTTAATAATAATTGATATGGCTTAAATCTAATAATAGTTTTTCAAACCACAAATAAACATGATATAATCTGACTTTAAAAAACAAAAAAAAACCTATTAAAGCATCAAATAATCATCAAAATTTTAAAAATACCAAATCAAAGCATCAGCTTGTACACCACATCATAATATTTTCTATCAAGTGATGATTACGTAGAAGTGAACGAGGTCAGAGCGTCCCGACAATGTACAGCTGCTAAACGATGGCCCGATTGACTTGTGAGATTGTTTTGTTATAAATATTGGAGATGGACGCAAACATTTTATAACTGGAAGACCATAGACAAATTGACTTGCTAGTTCATATTAGTATTAAAGTTGTCTATTTTCACTGGATTGTTCGTCATTATCTGAGGCAGAGGTTGACAATGAAACTTTTATTCTTCACCGTGGAGTCACACTTACTCTTTTTAATTTTAAGGAGAGGCTGACACTTACAATTTTATTATTCACTATGAAGTTCAGTTAGTAAGACCAATACTGTTAAAAGATTGAACAAATGAATGTGCCATAAACTACCCAGATTGCCTTTATAAAAGTGGCATTATTTCTACTTGTGAGCATGAATTGTGGGCGCGCACATGTAAAATTTGACAAAAGTCCGTGGTCAATAATCTTAAAATAAAATTTTGAGTGAATACACTATTCTCAACATCACATGGATGATGCAATATTCGATTACAGCGCAATAGATCAATGTTCAAATTGAATGCCAAAACAAACAATACAAAATACATTTAGCCTTCGCCATCGCCTCCCACATCAGGCCTGCTCAAAATATACAGAAGACAGTATTTACAGTATAGCCACATGCTGGTTCGGAACTTATATCTACAAGTTCACTGCAACAGCAGGAACTAAACCATTCAAACATTCGGTCTATAAATACAAAAAAAAAAAAAAAAAATACCTAACAATCTCTGACTGCTCATTCCAAGAGGCTTATGGAAATTTTATCAGAGATGGACTGGGATGACAATTGGGCCCATTGCTTGAATGCTTTTGTTACAGTGGCATGAGAATGGAGCCATCGCCTTCATGATTTTTTTTTTGCTTCAGGGCTGCACTGCAATATACAAGATGATCTCTCTGGACTTGTAAACCCTCTTTCCTGCATATAGTAACACAATTTCAAGAATTACAAATATACAGAGAAGGATGAAACCTAGTAGATGGGGCTGCAGGATGGCATAAATGTTAGAAAATTGAATGATGTCTTTAGACACTACTAGGGTTTCGTGATGAAGATGAAAATGGGCATTATTAGATGAAGTCACAATTAGATTCTCTAGAACAAGGATCGATGCAGCTGATATAACTCCCGCTTGTGCTGGCACCTCTAGATTTCCATGCCATTAATAGTAGATCCGCATAAATAATCAGAAAAAGTAGAACGCAGATTTGAGTTGGAACCCTAAATCCAATGAGCTGACAGAAAAAATAATTATTGTTAAGGCTCCATGTCCTCCTACTGCATTCCCCAACTGATTTTTCAGCAAATGCATGCAGAAGAGGCCTGTCTTTCTCAAAAAAAAATTTCCTTTGCCTCTGATGAACAATGCCATTCGTTGCAGAAATTGCTCTTCACTGCCTCCAAGTCGAGCTGCCTCGCGGTCGCCGGGTCGTTTCGGTTGAAGAGACGCAGAATGTGCTCAAACAGGAGCTCGTCGCAGGGAATTGCAAGCCCGCCCTTGTGGGCATACCCGAACTCCTCCTCGGCCTGTTCCAGCAGTGCCCTAAACACCGGGTGGTTCAGGTACGCTGCCTGGATCACGAACCGGGTACTGCATTGCTGCCCGACGTACACAGCCAGGTGACCGGATGGAACGTCGGACGGAACCGCCGAAACCGACCCGGCCCGTCGATGCCCGCTTTCCGACCTTTTGACATCGACGTGCTCGTCGCACTACTACACTAAGGGGTTTTTAAGACATTTTTTTAAGACAGAAAAAATCTTTTTTCTTAAAAAGTCACTTTTTATTTTAGTTATTTTATATTAAAATTTATTATCAACTGAATTGTCTTAAATATAAAATTTAAGACAAAAATAGTGTGAGACAAAAATAATTTGAGACAAAACTTTATATTTAAGACAAAAATAATTTGAGACAAAAATATTTAAGACAAACAATTTGAGACAAAAAAATTTAAGACAAAATT
Organism: Pinus albicaulis; assembly: GCA_034641835.2. Lineage (NCBI taxonomy): Eukaryota > Viridiplantae > Streptophyta > Pinopsida > Pinales > Pinaceae > Pinus > Pinus albicaulis. The sequence goes on from CM076571.1 coordinate 479,388,138, forward strand.
TTATATTTAAGACAAAGATGTTTTAAGACAAAACTTTATATTTAAGACAAAAGCGACAAATATATTTTAAGACAAAAGCAATTTGAGACAAAAATATTTTAAGACAAAATTTTAGATTTAAGACAAAATCACTTTGAGACAAAAATATTAAGACAAAACTTTATATTTAAGACAATGGCGACTTAAGACAATGACAATTAAGAGGAAACCCATTTAAGATAGTTAGCAATTAAGACAAAATCATTAGCATTCAGAAGTTTGCTTTGAAATATCCATGAGTGGATAGTGGATAAAATTATATTTTTTATTTTTGAAAGTAGATATTCAAACCACATGAAATTTAATCATGTCATATTTATTTCTTTTATATTATATTTTTCTTTTTTCATTAAACCACATTCTAAAAATTTAATAAATATATAGATAATAAAATATTATTTTTTGGTGGGCAACTCAAGGGGATTTGAACTTTGAATCTCGTGTTTTAACCATAGGTGCTCCAACACTAATATTCTTGGCCATACTATGTTTTTTCCTGCTAACCACTCCAAATACAACCTCTAAGAACTAGTAGGGTCCAAGGAAAAGAGCTACAAGTTCCCCAAATCTGATCTTCATTTCATGGACAATCACATTTCCCCCAAATGTCCTCCACATATTTGCCTTGGTGTATTGGAGTTTGAAAAATACATAGGATGCCATAAGTAATCCTAATCATAAGACTCAACTTTCCTAATGACTAGGAGGCCTTAAAAATAAAAAATAAAAAATCTTAACTTATGCCTAAAATTACTAAAATTTCCTATCCCAAATATGAAATTAGAAATTCTACAAAATTATAGGGCAACAAGGAAACCAACTTCCTCTTCTAAAAATTTCTAAGATCTTATGGAGGACAAATAAAAATTTTGAAATAAATTGTTGAAATTATGCTCTTGCATCAATAGCTACCAATGTATCCTTGTAGGCCACCCCCTTTAACAATAGTAATTTACCAATGTCCTTTACCAGCTAGAAGGAACTCCTTACATAATTCTCTCTTAGATCCCCTTAACCCATTGCAATGATTGTCTTTGATGCCTACCTAGTTGCAAGCACATTAAGAAGCAATGTAGCATATTGTTGGTTGAGGAATTCGATAAGTATGTGATTTTGTTGACATCTTGTGATTGTCCCATATGTGAATATATAAAATCTTGGATGCATGTCACCCTGACACTATAACATGACTTAGTACTGCCTATCATACTGTGTCACTCCCTCCTCGAGACACCTAGAACTCGCTAACACTCCTTGTCACACACTCTTATTCATTCATTTATGAATTTTGACCTAGTGCGCCTCTGTTATATTTTTCTGGCACTCCCTAACACTCCTTAGCACACATTGGCACACCTTGGTACTTGGAACAACTTTGTATGCTTCCTTAGCACTATAACATGCCTTGGCAATTCCTAGAATATCATGTCACTCCCTTCTTAGCAGACCTGGAACTGGCTTATACTTCATTTCCATGCATTTGAAACTAGTTCCCCCTTGTGTTTCCCTGACACTTGGCCCTCACACTCCCTAGCATGTGTTCATGCCACACCCTAGCACCTGCCACATCTTGGCATGCCTATCATGCCTTGGAACTACCTAACATGTCTTAGTACTTCTAGGAGTTCCCTGACACACCTTGGTATTCCTTAGCTTTCATGTCGTCATAGATAACCTTGTTTTTTTGTGACTTGGGAACCCAACCAAGTCATTGGAAAATCGATGTTGTGCCCAGCCCAAAGTTTCCCTTTGTCTGAAACTACTTTGTCCAACCCTTTATGTAACCATAATCTTACCTCCTACAAGTCTTATTCTGACCTTCCCCTAACACACTTTATCCTTAAGAAACTTGGAATTCATTGACACTACTTGGCACACGCTCTTATTCGTTCATTTCCATGCATTTTGACCTATTTCTCCCTTGCAATGTCCTGGCACTCCCTAACACTCCTCAACATCCATTGACACTTTCTGGCATGTGTTAGCATGCCTTTTCATTCCTTGGCATGCATTGACACTTCTTAGTTATCATGCCCTCACAATTACCCTTACTTTTTTGGAACTTGGGAACCCAACCAAGTCTTGCCTTGACTATAACAACTTGACCAAGTTACGGTTACTACAACTAGATTTTTCCTTGTTCACCTAAGAAATGACTATAACCCCTCACCCATTTAACCCCATAAACCCTAAACCCCTAACCCATTTAACCCCCTAAACCCCTAAAACCCTAACCCATTTAACCCCCAAAACCTAACCCCTAACCCCTAAAATACTTAACTGCTAAATCCCCTAACCCCCTAAACCTCTAAACCCCTAACCCATTTAACCCCCTAAACATCTAACCCCTTAACCCCTTAACCCCTAACCCCTAAAATCCTTAACTGCTAAATCCCCTAACCCCCTAAACCTCTAAACCCCTAAACCCATTTAACCCCGTAAACCCTAAACGCCTAACCCTTAACCCCTTAAGCCCTAATTCCCAACCCTTAACCCATTTAACCCCCTAAACCCCTAAAACCCTAACCCATTTAACCCCCAAAACCCTAAACCTCTAAACCCTTAAACCCCTAAACCACTAACACCTAAACCCCTAACCCCTTAACCCTTAAATTGTTAACGCTTAACCATTAACCCATTAACCCCTCACCCCTAACCCCTAAAATCCTTAACTTATAAATCCCCTAAGTCCTTAATCCCTAATCCCTTAACCACTAGCTCATTATTCACCTAACCCCTAACTGCGCCTAAATCCCCTAACCCCTAAGCCCCCAATCCCTAATCCCTTAACCACTAACTCATTATTCCTCTAACCCCTAAATGCGCCTAAATCTCCTAACCCCTAACCCCCCAATCCATAACCCCTTAACCACTAACTCATTATTCCCCTAACCCCAATCCCTAATCCCTTAAATACTAATTCATTATGCCCCTAACCCTTAAGCCCCCAATCCCTAACCCCTTAACCACTAACAAGAATATACCACAGTGGGCATGCACAAGAATAAGAACCAAAGAAATCAAATTCAATAAAGGAAGCACAACCATCACTCCAAACTCGCTTCTCTAAAACACATACAACCGCAATAAATCCCACTGAAGCTTACAAATTTATCAAGCCCTAATTAACTTGCTAACAAATTCAACAAGCCAACATGCTACAATTTGTTGAGTCACCCCCAAATCAATTAGTAATTATTGCATGAATGTACATTTGTTTGTAATTTTATTTAAAAGGTTGAAATTCTCTCAAGAGCGTATAGAATATATCCAAGAGTTAAAAAAATGGAAATTTTGCTTACCTCCACAAGGTATCATCACACCCGGATAGGTGAAAACATACAAGTCTAAATCTTCTACCTCTAAGTCTCAATGGCACTTCAACATGTCAATAACATACTTGCAACAATGCTTAATGAGTTTTCTCTATTGGCAAAAGAGATGTACATCCATCCATCCAAAAATAAACATCTCAATCAATCCAACACCATAAATTGTGCTAAATAGTTCATCATGTTATTTCAAATATTACAATATTGTCTTATATTAGCTCACATATTCCTTGAATATTTGAAAGCTAAACTACCTTAGCACATTATACCAGAAATATTTGTACTCTAAAAGACAAAAAAATACAACAAAATAAACTAGGAACTTTAACTCTAATCCATGCACTTCATTCTTAGCAACATGATATCTAATGAAGATGATACGTGGAAAAAAAGGCTTCATATATTGTCTATCACATGTCAAACCAAGTGAACAAACACATGCATAGAACACATCAGAAATAAGGTTCATAGATCGACTTGTATTATATGGTTTCAAACCCTTCTTGTCTCCTTCAAGGGGGTTTCTGGAGGTCTTAAAAAAGACTTCCTTTTGCTAACCAAATGGATTGTTTCTTTCACACATGTATGGAAACGTACTTTCCAAAGCATATTGTAATAGATTCATAAGGTGATATTATTGGTATTAACTACACCTTAGTTGGAGACATAATTTGTATTATAGGGGTTGGTACATTTCAATTGGATGTGGTTGGTGATGTGAAGACTACTCAACCTCTAGTAAAGATTCATACTAACACTAACAAGCTTATGGATGCTTGTTTACAAAGGGAGACGCCTCTAAACTTAACTCAATGGATTATTTGTTTGTTCATGCTAATTATTGCTCTCAACTTTCCTTCTGCAAGGGGTTGAGACTATTTGCTTCATTTATTTTGCATGGCTCGGTGAAAGAAGAAGAATGGAGATTGTCTACACATCTTTTCCATTTCGCTAAGTTACAAATAAAAAGAGTCAAATTCTATAGCCAATAGACTAATAGCCTCTTGATACACCTTTAGTGAGCTATGCATAGCTCTCACCTATCACTGTAGCTCAATGAAATGAAATCTAATAGCTCCAAGACACCATTATAAATGGACTAGTTGTGAAGCTGTTGTTAAATTATTGCCTCCAAATGTTCAATTATCATGAATTTTGCGGGAGGGGGATCTTTTAGTGTATTGAATGGGGCAAGGGGACATAAGGGTAGCATGGATGGGTAGAAATGAGAGGTTCGAGCATGGTTTACTGAGATCTATAATCCTAATATTAGAGAATGAGAAGGAGCCTTAGGGCCTTATGACATAGGGGGTAGGCGACCTATAGGTAAGGAAATGAGAGAAATTTATAGGGGAAACCCCAATAGTTTTGACAAGCGGATTAGGGGCCACATTATCACAACCCATACACAATTAACCCATAACCACTAAAATACCTATCCCTTTAACCCCAAAGCCACAATCCCTTAACCCATACACCCATAAATCATAACAAATTAACCCCTTGATCCCTTAAACCCAAAGCCACTAACCCCTTAACCCCTAACCCCTAACATAGAATCCTTGAACCCCATAAACCCTAATCCCATATCCTCTTAAACCTTGACCCTTAACCCATAACCCCTAACCCCTAAACTCATTAACCCCTAACCCCTTAACTCGCTGACACCTAAATACCATAACCCTTAGGCACTTAACCCCTAAATTCCCTGACATGTAAGCCCTTGATGGTTAATCTTTAACCCCTTAATCCCTTAACCACTAAGTCATTAACCTCTAATCCTTAAACCCCCTAACCTCTAAATCCCATAAGCCCTCACCCTTTACCCTTAACCCCTTGCTCCTAAACCCTTAAACCCCTTAACTCCTCTAAGAACTAGTAGGGTCCAAGGAAAAGAGCTACAAGTTCCCCAAATCCGATCTACATTTTATGGACAATCACACTTCCCCCAAATGTCCTCCACATATTTTCCTTGGTGTATTGGAGTTTGAAAAATATATAGGATGCCACAAGTAATCCTAATCATAAGACTCAACTTTCCTAATGACTAGGAGGCCTTAAAAATCAAACAACATCTTAACTTATGCCTAAAATTACTAAAATTTCCTATCCCAAATATGAAATTAGAAATTATACAAAATTATAGGACAACAAGGAAACCAACTTCCTCCTATAAATCTTTAAGACCTTCTGGAGGACAAATACAAATTTTGAAATAAATTGTTGAAATTATGCTCTTGCATAAATAGCTACCAATGTATCCTTGTAGGCCACCCCCTTTAACAATAGTAATACCAATGTCCTTTACCTAGAAGAAGCTCCTTACATAATTCTCTCTTAGATCCCCTTAACCCATTGCAATGATTGTCTTTGATTCCTACCTAGTTGCAAGCACATTTTGAAGAAATTTAGCATATTCCTGGTTGAGGATTTCGATAAGTATGTGATTTTGTTTACATCTTGTGACTATCTCGTATGTGAATATATAAAATCATTTTTTTTTTTACCAGTTTAAGGACTTATACCATCAGGTGTGTGCGCTAACATGGATGGAACGCTAACTACATGTTGTATATATTGTAATTTAAATGAATAATCTCTTTTGGAAAAGGCTCCACTCATGATGCCATTTCGCAAATGCTTGCACTCACCAATTTTGGTCAGATTAGTGAGGTAGATTTTAAGGTCTCTTCCAATTTATAAACACATACAAAAAAGCATTGATGGACCTCTTGCTTTAATGCAATGGATACAACATAAATAATTCTCCATGGAAAAAAAATATCGGGGTCCCTATCATAACATGTTACTCCCTCCTCAAGATACCTAAAACTCGCTAACACTCCCTGTCACACACTCTTATTCATTAATTTATGCATTTTGACCTAGTTCTCTGTTATGTTTTCCTGGCACTCCCTAACACTCCTTAGCACACATTGGCACACCTTGGCACTTGGAACATCTTTGTATGCTTCCCTAACACTCTAACATGCCTTGGCACTTCCTAGAATACCATGTCACTCCCTTCTTAGCACACCTGGAAATAGCTGACACTTCATTTCCATTCATTTGAAACTAGTGCTCCCTTGTGTTTCCCTGACACTTGGCCCTCACACTCCCTAGGATGTGTTCATGCCACACCCTGGCACCTGGCACATCTTGGAATGCCTATCATGCCTTGGAACTGCCTAGCATGTGTTAGTACTTCTAGGCATTCCCTGCCACACCTTGGTATTCCTTAGCTTTTTATGCCATCATAGATAGCCTTACTTTTTTTGCGACTTGGGAACCCAACCAAGTCATTGGAAAACAAATGTTGTGCCCAACCCAAATGTTGTAACCAACACTTTCTGGCATGTGTTAGCATGCCTTTTCAATCCTTGGCATGCACTGACACTCCTTAGTTATCATGCCCTCACAATTACCCTAATTCCCGACCCCTAACCCATTTAACCCCCTAAACCCCTAAAACCCTAACCCATTTAACCCCCAAAACCCTAACCCCTAAAATCCTTAACTGCTAAATCCCCTAACCCCCTAAACCTTTAAACGCCTAACCCATTTAACCCCCTAAACCTCTAACCCCTTAAACTCTACCCCTCTAACCCCCCTTCAACCCACCAACAATATGTGGATGACACTCTTCTTATGGGCTCTCCCTCGGTCAAAAAAGCCCTTTCCTGGAAAAACAAAGAAAACACTAAATGGAGGGAATGACTCAAGGCCCCAGAATGGGTCCAGCAAAATCACTCTCAGGATTGGACTAACCTAGCTGATGAGCTAAGGAAAAGGAAGATTCAAAGGGACGATCAACTGGGCAAGCTAAGATGGGGCTCTAATGCGGTTGGCCACTTCAACATAAAAGAATCCTACGGCCTCTTATCTAACTCCACTCACATCCCCACTCAGGATATATGGTGTGTCCATCCCTTCACGTTGCCGAACTTTTGCACGTTCCCGAACCTGGACAATCAATGAACTCACGCAACCATATCGGGTGACATATTTTGGATGATTTACCAGTCAACTGATTTTAAGATGTATAAAAATATAGGTGAAAAACAATATGAAACATTTTACAAAACTTTAAATAAAAATATGGATTGATTAGAACTTTTGGGATGAGGCTAAGGAATGTTGCATAATAAAGACTCTAAGAGCGCATTGGTTTCCCGAATATATGGTAGTTGTTCTTTTCCTTTATTTTTTAAGCATCCTGCAAAGAAAAAGGTTATGAGGAATTATGAGGTGATGTGGATAAATGTGATATATTTATATAACTTAAAGGTATTAATTTATAATAAGTATTAAATCACTCAAATTTTTTATTTATTTTATTATATGTTTTATAGTGATAAAATAAAAAAATTATAAAAAATAAATGAATTATATTTTTAATTAAAATTATTAGTATTAGTAAAGGCTCCTTCTAGGTCTCCAGATTGCTCTACCTCTTCAGTGATTGAGAGGTTCCATTGAGCTCGCGGACTCTCGATGAGAGATTTGTGTAGTGGTCTGACTTGTCCGAGGTAGATTCCTTGAAATTCTCTCTTGAAACCGAGCTCTTCCATCAAGGTCCAGACATGCCAGGGAAGAATCATTTGTTTGTGCGCAAGCTTTGAAACATTATGGAGGCAATTAACTAAGGATGTGATTATGTGAGAAAGGTGCAGATCAATAACTTGTTGTTCGAAATGGTTATTGGTCTACATCAGTTTCCTTGGCTTTCACGGGAGAATTTGTTATCTTTATTTCTCTCTGGTGCTCTCCATTCGGCCTTTTTTAGTCATTGGTAGTCAACCACTCGTTATTTTGGCAATAAATTGGGAATTTGAAATTGAACTAGTTAGTGATAGAGTATGCAATTGGAAATACCCAATGATGGACAATACCAGTTGTGAAGATGGAGCAATGGGATCCTCAAATTCCCCCCCTTTACCAGCCACACAGGTGGCTATTTCTCTTTCATGCGGCCCTAGTGTACCATGCCAGGGAATTGAGTTGCAGAATGTGCAACTCAGCTACAAGATTCATGGAATAGAATCTGCACAGGCTCAGTGTAAAGATGTAAAATGCACAAAGACTGGTGTGGTGAAACCACAGAGCTGCTTCTAACAAGGCAGTTTAATATATACAAATTAAGAAGGGAGCACATGTTATGTTGTATTTGATGTACACCATTTTTTCCTTGATCTTCCATATTGTAATTATGTAATGGATTTGACCAACTTTCCTTGAAAGGTATTCAAGATCATCTCCTCCATATTGTAATTCTGTAATGGATTTGACCAACTTGAACAAGAGAATCTGTAGTATCATCACATCCATTCCAGTAATATCAGGAGCCAGGGTCTCTAGGAAAGTGCACCAGAAGGTGCCAACCATAAATAACTTGACATATTTTCCTTTGAACCAATCAACTAATAGCCAATCCCTTTGTCAAATAAACTTTGATTACATGGTGCTTGTCTTCCCCACCAATAAAATTTGATTACATGGTGCTTTGTCAAATAAACTTTGATTAACTATAAAGGGAATAAGTTGTTTTCATAATACACCATTAACTATAATATCCCCTTCATTTTGTTTTGAATAAACTTTCTCCCACCAAATCATCCCTTGGTTATGTTATCACAAGACATGGTAGGAATCTATATCAATGAAGGAACCTCCCAATTGTCTTATTGATCTAAAATAAGGCTAGATCTAACTTGCATGTGGGAGTTAATTACATATTTTAACAGTTAAGAGTAATTTTTGTTTTCTAAGAGGTATAGGTTCAAATGAGAGGAGGCCTTTGTAAATTTAGCAGAGTATGTATACCTTCTTAAATTTAGTAGTCAAATAACTACACTAAAATGGGTCACTTATCCCACAAACAAAATATTTTTTTACACCAATTTAGTGCCTAGCTTAACCATAACTTTAAAATTAAATAATAATAATATTTAAATAATATTCTTGATTTTTATTTAATATATTCAATATTTTAGCAACCATTACGATATAATTTATCAGACAGTAACTTCCACATAGTTTTTATGAAATTTCATTGTGAATAAGTTATTATATCCAAGAAATTTATAAATTTCGGAATCCATGCTATTAAGAAGTATGGGGTTTATGTAATCGTTCTTTGTCATTGAAATTGACGCCATTTTTTTTTTAATATTTTGACTTTTTAACTTTTTATGGACCGTCAAACATGACTATTGCATTTATTCAGAGTTAATTTAATATTGAAAAAGGTAAGTTAAATAAATCACTTATAATTATAGTTATCAGGTCTTAAAATTTGGGAATGTATATCTCACTAGTTAAAAATTTGATTCGAAACAAAATCATGGTATGTTTGGAATCCAGAACCTAATCCATTACCTTTGTCAACATGAAGTATTCGTGAGGGCGTGTCGATCATTTTTTGATTTCGTCCTTGCCTGCGTAATTTCTTGCTAAACCAATTGGAGAGTAGGCTCCTTGAATCTGGTAGTTGAGCTCTCAACTATCACCTAAGCTCTTGAGTGCACTTATTATTGATAGTAAGTTATGCCCCTGTGCACCTTGGCTCTCTGATCGCCCATGTATCACTGATATTCTCGACATTGGTGTGGAGAACATGTGCAGGAAAAGGTGAGGAGACTTCAAATTAACTAAACCCATCTCACAAACATTAATAATTTCTCTTTTAGGTTTTGTTTTTCTCTGAAAATAATAGAAATAATTTTAATAGAAATTGGGGAAAAAATATTTTTTGGAATTAGGGTTACAGCTTCAACAATATTTTGTAATGATGTTTAAGAATTGGAGTTGAGATGACCTGCTAACCATAAATTGGATCAAAAACAATTTTTGGACCTACTCAATGGTATTTTGTAATAATGTTTAAAAGCTAAGCTGGGATGACAGGTGGGCACACCATCGGGCATCTATCTGTTCGGGAGGTCGTTTAATTGTATTCTCCAAATACTACTTGTTTAATCATATATTCTTCGCGCTTAGTACAGTACACTGAAAGCTTCTGAAATATTTCCCTCACAAATGAAGCCGTCCACATCACACATACATTCTCATATGGTTGCCCTGGAAGCCGTCCACATCGCACAATCCTACGTGGCCTCACAAGACATCCCATACAACGTTCACAAAGCCATTAATCCTACGTTTCGACACAACAGCGATCAGCCTTGGTTTAAATGGGTTGCGATGGAGAACCATGGAGCTGTGATTCTTTCATGGAGAGCGAGAAATATTATTTGGCGCCAAATTTTCATCGAAAGGGTACAACGCAGTTGCTTCAATGTTTAGTTTGGAGTTAGGGTTTATATAACTAGGTTAGCATCTGATCAACAAGCACAGGTTCACAAGTTGGAGAAATTCCATAATTTTCTGGAAGCCCTAGATCAAGGTATTTAAGCTTTTTTGTTGCTTTCCTTCCTTGCTTCTGAAATGCTACTGTGTCTATATACTCATTTTGGTTCTTAGCTAATTTTTCATGATCTACATACTCATGTCATATATTTATGAAAATTTCACTATTTTCAGATTGTGGTTGTAGTTTTTTCACAAAAACTGCCCTCTAATCCCTGTATCTTAAGCTACCAAAAGGCATAAATATTTCATTGAAGCACAATTTCACTGTCATGTTTTTTGAAAGTCTTGTTCAGTAGGTAGTGAAGCAGTAATGCAATAGGAACAGTGTAATGCATTAAACGCAGCAATAAACTTCATCAAACCTCTTGTCCTCTGTATTATGGGTTCTGTGAAGTAGGCTGTGGCATAGCATGCCTTGCAATGTTACCCAGCAATGGGATGTCAATATTCTTAGGCCATCAAATCACTTTTATATCCTTGAATCCAATTAGTTATATAGCCCCTTCACATTATTTTCTCAGTTTAATACCACCAAATGTAGTAATTGGTGGTTCTTAGATTGCCCTTATGCTCGATAAAAGAGTTAGGGTGTACTAAAGAAATGAGTGGATAGTACTGAAGAAGAGTTATGGTGTATTAAACCAATGAGTGTATAATCCACTTCTCGAAAGGTTGGTCAACCAACCATTAACAAATAGGTTTATCTATTTCCCAGCAAAAATAGCTTATGATGGAGAAATTTTTGGTAGTGTAGTTTTTGCAGGGGTGATTCTTCCATGTGATATGCAAAATAGGAAAGTTTGGGATCAAAATTTAGTTGAGAAGATTATTATATAGTTGGTTGAATTGACCAAGTCATTATGTTCATCATTTATATTTTAAATGTAACACAAGATCTTGTATAATTTAATAGGTGGGCTGACTATTTTAATAGAAGTTAAGTCTTTCATGGTGCCTAAATTCTTCTTAAGCCCTTGGAGTGACACATTTTTCCTTTCAAGTCTATAATGTTTACAACGTGCTCCATGGATTTCATGCTTCCTAAATGCCTCTTAAGCCCTTCGATACACTTCTGTGTGTCAAATTTCACCTAAATTTCACCTCTACATCTTGCATGAAGGAGCCAAGAGTATCATGGACTCCTTCCATCACTATATTATAAAGTGCCTCATTGATGAAGGAATGCATGTTTGACTTGGACTTTCCCTAGTAAGGCAATATAACAATGAGTAGAAAATTTTGGTATCCATGAAATGTTGGGAAAGATTGCATTCCCACTCTAAGATGCAAAGCTTCTGGATAGGGTTAGATTTCAACATTACTTTGGGACTGCCTTCAGAGCTTATCCTATATACATTATTCTACCATTCATCAATCAACTTTATCTGGGCCTCAATGTGCGTTCTGTAGCGATCAACTACATTTTTTCATTCCTCCCATACTCCCAAATGCACCTTTACCTTGTTATACTATAGGTACCAAAGGGAGCTTAAATCAAGTAGGTAGGCTAATAAAGCATTTGAATAATGAAGAAATGCACTAATTGGTTGAAAACAATTTGAGTCCAACCTCTTAGCTATTGAGGGTGAACAAACATCCTACACATAGAGCTAACAATCCCCCTTGGTCAGGGAGAACAATTTGAGTCCAACCTCTTAGCTATTGAGGGTGAACAAACAACCTACACATAGAGCTAAAAATCCCCCTTGGGCAGGGAAGATGGCAAGTGTAATGCCTACACTTTACAGCACTGAATTTAATGATTCCAAGTAGGTCCTTGTTTTCAGATTGTGGTTGTAAATTTTTCACAGAAACTGCCCTCTAATCCCTGTATCTTAAGCTACCAAAAGGCATAAATATTGCATTGAAGCACAATTTCAGTGTTGTGTTTTTTGAAATTCCATTTCAAGAGGTAGTGAAGAAGTAATGCAATAGGAACAGTGTAATGCATTGAACGCAGTAATAAACTTCATCAAACCTCCTGTCCTCTGTATTATGGATTCTGTGAAGCAGGCAATGGCATAGCATGCCTTGCAATGTTACCCTGCAAGTCCATAATGTTTACAACCTGCTCCATGGATTTCATGTTGCCTAAATGCCTCTCAAGCCCTTGGATACACTTGTGTGTGTCAAATTTCACCTCTACATCTTGCATGAGGGAGCCAAGAGTATCATGGACTCCTTCCATCACTATATTATAAAGTGCCTCATTGATGGAAGAATGCATGTTTGACATGGCCTTTCCCTAGTAAGGCAATATAAAAATGAGTAGAAAACTTTGGTATCCATGAAAGGTTGGGAAAGAGTGCATTCCCACTCTAGGATGCAAAGCTTCTGGATAGGGTTAGATTTCAACATTACTTTGGGACTCCCTTCGGAGCTTATCCTATATACATTATTCTACCATTTATCAATCAACTTTATCTAGGCCTCAATGTGAATTTTGTAGCGATCAACTACAATTTTTCATTCCTCCCATACTCCAAAATGTAGCTTTACCTTGTTATAGTCTAGGTACCAAAGGGAGCCTCAATCAAGTAGGTAGGCTAATAAAGCATTCGAATAACGAAGAAATGCACTAATTGGTTGAAAACAATTTGAGTCCAACCTCTTAGCTATTGAGGGTGAACAAACATCCTACATATAGAGCTAACAATCCCCCTTGGGCAGGGAGGAAAATTTGAGTCCAACCTCTTAGCTATTGAGGGTGAACAAACAACCTACACATAGAGCTAAAAATCCCCCTTGGGAAGGGAGGATGGCAAGTGTAATGCCTACACTTTATAGCATTGAATTTAATGATTCCAAGTAAGTCCTTGTTTTGAGACAAATCCTGAGAGATAGTTAGTAGTGATCAACTACATTTTGTCATTCCTCCCATACTCCCAAATTCACCTTTACCTTGTTATAGTATAGGTACCAAAGGGAGCTTAAATCAAGTAGGTAGGTTAATAAAGCATTCTAATAACGAAGAAATTCACTAATTGGTTGAAAACAATTTGAGTCCAACCTCTTAGCTATTGAGGGTGAAAAAACAACCTACACATAGAGCTAAAAATCCCCCTTGGGCGAGGATGGAAAGTGTAATGCCTACACTTTACAGCACTGAATTTAATGATTCCAAGCAGTAATGCAATAGGAACAATGTAATGCATTGAATGCAGCAATAAACTTCATTAAACCTCCTGTCCTATGTATTATGGGTTCTGTGAAGCAGGCTGTGGCATAGCATGCCTTTCAATGTTACCCAGCAAGTCCATAATGTTTACAACCTGCTCCATGGCTTTCATGTTGCCTAAATGCCTCTTAAGCCCTTGGATACACTTCTGTGTGTCAAATTTCACCTAAATTTCACCTCTACATCTTGCATGAGGGAGCCAAAAGTATCATGGACTCCTTCCATCACTATATTATAAAGTGCATCATTGATGGAGGAATTTATGTTTGACATGGACTTTCCCTAGTAAGGCAATATAACAATGAGTAGAAAATTTTGGTATCCCCCTTGGGCAGGGAGGACAATTTGAGTCCAACCTCTTAGCTATTGAGGGTGAACAAACAACCTACACGTAGAGCTAACAATCCCCCTTGGGTAGGGAGGAAAATTTGAGTCCAACCTCTTATCTATTGAGGGTGAACAAACAACCTACACATAGAGCTAAAAATCCCCCTTGGGCAAGGAGGATGGCAAGTGTAATGCCTACACTTTACAACACTGAATTTAATGATTCCAAGCAGTAATGTAATAAGAACAGTGTAATGCATTGAATGCATCAATAAAATTCATTAAACCTCCTGTCCTCTGTATTATGGGTTCTGTGAAGCAGACAGTGGCATAGCATGCCTTGCAATGTTACCCAAAAAGTCCATAATGTTTACAACCTGCTCCATGGATTTCATGTTGCTTAAATGCCTCTTAAGCCCTTGGATACACTTCTGTGTGTCAAATTTCACCTAAATTTCACCTCTACATCTTGCATGAGGGAGCCAAGAGTATCATGGACTCCTTCCATCATTATATTATAAAGTGCCTCATTGATGGAGGAATGCCTGTTTGACATGGACTTTCCCTAGTAAGGCAATATAACAATGAGTAGAAAATTTTGGTATCCCCCTTGGGTAGGGAGGACAATTTGAGTCCAACCTCTTAGCTATTGAGGGTGAACAAACAACCTACACATAGAGCTAACAATCCCCCTTGGGCAGGGAATACAATTTGAGTCCAACCTCTTAGCTATTGAGGGTAAGTGTAAGCCTAAGCTCTTGTACTGTAATGTGGGTTGTTTTAGTCTCGTTAACCTACATTATGCGACAATGCGCGTGTTTTGTTCTGTATTTTAGAAGAGAGGCTACATAATGCTAGGTTTGAAATTTAGATTTGTTTCATGTGTTCAAAACCTTTTTTTATTCCATTTTGTGTTTTTTTGTACATTTATAGATCGAAGCATAAAATGATATTCGATATATATTGTATTGATCTGTTAGACAAACAAAAGCTACAGTGGGGAAACATTTGCTACATAGAGGGTTTCTAACAGCAATAAATCCAAGTTAATAACAAGATTATATGATGCTTTGATAAAACTATAAGTGGATATTACATCACAAAATTCAAACGGAAAACAGGTCTATGAAGAAGCCCAGAAACATGGAACTATCCTTTTTTTATTTATTTAATTTTCAATATACTATGCTACAGAAATAAGGAGCAGAAAATTAGAAAACGAACAATAACATCTATTGTAGAGTGAAAAAATGTTGATTGATTCATAGAGAGTGATGGTACAGAGTATTTCACAGATTTACAGTCCTTTCTCGCTGCCACTGGAAGCAAGGTTTCAGTGCTCTGTCTATGTCTGTGTCTGCATCCTGTGGGACTGCAACTTTATCTGCTTTTCATCCCCACTCTCTTCCCTCCATGGAACAGACATTATCAAAATCAAAGAAGGAATTTTTTTACCCATTTCCTTAAAACTATTATTTGATGACTCCTTTTGCCAATGTGGCCTCAATGGTTAGGTGTTTACAATTTTTGGACAGATCATGTATGGTGTGGATTTTTTTAGGTTGTTACTAAAAAAATACTCGTATATTAAAAAGTTCAAGTACTATACGAGGCATCACTCTCTTTCCAACCAAGCTGGAATAGCCAACATACCAAACTGGGTACCATATTAAGAATGTCTGATGTTCTTCTAAAGGAAAAATCCATAGAAGGTACCTGAATCAATGTGGGTCTTTATTTTCATTTTCTGCGTTTTTTAGACTCTGGCTTGAATGGGTTGTGCCCAATTGAATCTGTGAGATTATTCATCTCTCTCCACTATTCTGTCATCCCATACACATTGACTGAATGGGCTATGGATAATGTCTAGGCTACCTATTTGTCCTTTTTTTTCTCTCTTTTGGAGGTGTTGGTGAGATGACCTGGAGGCTTGCAACGTTGGATATTTTCCCCTCTTCCATTCTAAAACCGACTTAGCTTGGCACTCTAGACCAAAAAATTATAAAATTAGTGTATGAATTAACTGGAAAATGATCGAATTAGTGTTGTCTTGTCAGTGTCGGGGGTATATTCTATGCCTCATACAGGATTCTATCAAGTTATGTTTCAGTAAATCTGATCCAGTGTTGTGTCAAAAATTTGCTTTATTTTGTTTTGATTATCAATTTTTCAATGCTTCTTCTGACCATTTTTTTTTGTTTCTATTTCAGTAAAGTTGCGAAACTCACACATTGTGTTTGAAGACTGTTACTGAGTTTATGATTGACCTCTTTGTCTTTTTTTCTTCTTTCTCTCAACTTTAGGCATAGGCCAAGAGGAAAATTCCATTTTCTTGATCTATAGGGTGTATTAGAGCACCATTATTGACTATTTAGACATGTTCTCCTCTGGTTTGAGTCATCCCTAAGTTATTTGAACGACATCCCTATTGATGCTTGAGCAAACTGACGATGTGCGATTAATTATATGGGTTCTAATCATATTGTTGTATCTGGTTTAGCAATTGGGTAGTTTAATTTTCTAACTATATTGGACGTTAGTTTAGACTCCAGGAGAGAACTCAAACTAGGATATTATATAGAATTTTCCATTTCTAGGCCTAATCGACAATAGGAAAGTTTTATGTATTGCACTTGGTGCCATTTTGATATATTCACCTTTACATGGTATATATATGAAAAAAATTTGCATATGTTGTGTCTATTTGTTTGGAATTATGGTTTTAAATCTTTAAAATAGTTTTTTTTAATTAATTTTTTTTTTTTTTTATACTGGTTCATTGAGATCTAACCTGTCCCAGTTTGATTAGTTCTAATTTGAAACCCAGTTTATTAGGTGGACCGGTCTAGCCACCAGTTCTAGTTTTTAATACTATGCATATAAGACCTGAAATAGATCAAGTACTCAATATTCATGGTTTGTTCTTGCTCTTTGATATAAGGGATGATGACCGTCTTAGTCTTGGCATGAAACAAAAAATCCTTTATAAATGGGTGTGAGATCAAGCACCTTAATGTCATATTTGTGCACATACTTAAAATCATGTTGCTGACTTCCAATGAATAGCTATTTAGGAAAGCTATAAATCATGATATCATGCCACCAACAATACAGTTTGAATCCGATCAAATAGTGATAAGATAAATAAGACTTCTGCCAATTTACTATTTAGTGTTGCATCCACTAGCTTTGAGTCTTTAAGAATCGATAACTTCATATCCATTTCAAGAGGAGTTGTTGCATATTTATCATCAGCAATTTCAAATATGTTTCAAATTTCAATATCTTCCTTACATACTTAGCTTGGAAAATCTAAATACATTGGAGCTATCATTTCAAAAGCTTTATGCAGGAAGCTCATCTTTTATCTCTTCCATCATTCTTGGAAGTTGGATTCACTAGTTGTAGGTAGTTCTTGGAACTTTGAATCCATAATAATCCATAATCATTCTTTATGTAGATATAACTTTGGAATTCTGTTGAACTTTGGTCTAATTTGTTACTATTTGTCTTCTTGGCACTAGCTTCCTCAGCATCACCTAATGTTTGTTTGGTCGTATTTTCATGTTTTAGATTGCTTTCCTTTACTTCTGCGACCTTTCTTACATTATATTTTAATACAAGCCATGGTACAACAACATAGTCTGATACTTCTTGCAGATTATATTTAATATTTATCAAAGACTTATTTTTACTTCCTCATTCAAATAGCCTATACACCTTGGACTCTTCACTGTGCCCTACAAAAATGTGTATTTTTCTTTTGTCTTCTAGCTTTTGCCTAATTTTATTTTTCCACGAGCATACAACCACATCATAACAAAGACTCTTAGACAATTTGCTTGTGATTTCCTTCCACTCCATGTGCCCTTTGGTGTGATGTTTCTCACAAACTTTGTGGAGCCTTTTACTTATGCATGCCTGTGTAGATTGCTTTAGCCTAGTTAAAGATGTTGTTTGAGATAATTTTCCCTTGCCCATGATCTTCATCAAAGACAACATTTGTATTGTGCTAAAACTTTGATGAAGATCATGGGCAAGGGCAAAATATCTTAAACTAGGCTAAAGCAATCTACACAGGCATGCATAACTCAACAAAGACTCCACAAAAGCTATGAGAAACATCACACCAGAAGGCACATTGAGTGGAAGGAAATCAAAAGCATATATATATATATATATATATATATATATATATATATATATATATATATATATATATATATATATATATATATATATATATATATATATATATATATATATATATTCAAAGAGCATACACTTTGGACTCTTCGTGTACCCTACAAAGATGTGTATTTTTTGTTTACCTTCTACTTTTGTCCTTTTTTCCTTCTTCATTTTGCTATTTTCAAAAATAGCCTTTGTGGAGTTTGTTGAGTTATACATACCTCTGTAGATTGCTTCCCTTCTACTTTTGCCTTTTTTCCCTTCTTCCTTTCCCTTTTCTCCAAGACAACATCTATACTACCAATTATGTTTTCTCTTCTAATTCAAAGATGTGTTATTTGTTTTTACATTTTTTCCATTTGCTGCATGTGAAAACAAATAGCAACAAAATATTTTGAGACAATTTTCTTGTGATTTACTTCCACTCCATATGCCTAAGCTCTTGTACTGTGTAAGCGTAAGCCTAAGCTCTTAGTTCACAAGTAGTTAATTCAGAAGTTCTTAATTTAGGAATTAAGGACTGTGCAGGATGTGGCCAAACAATTATGAATTATTGGACTTTTACTCAAATTCTTTTGATAAAACCATTATAATCTCTAGATGCTACGCCCTTAGGTAAATTAGGGATGTAAGTTATGCCCTTTTTGTAGCTGTAGGTAAATCAGGGGATTTGAATTTCCAACTTCTCGATACATAATAATTGCTATTTTTATGTTTAATTGCTATTTGTATTGCACTTTGAAGATGCACATTATACAATCAAATTTTGATGGGTTAAAGTTTATAAAGCATAATATTTGATTTATTCTGAATTCATTTTTTTCCTGTATTTCTGTTCATATTTGAAAGAAAATACATTTTTCATATACACATTAAACTTGTACATTCATCAGGAATCTGCCATCATCATGACAGATTCATGACACTGCCTATCATGATTCCTGCCCAAAATCCTTTGTTACCCTCCACAAACAACGTATCTGGTGTCAGGGCAGTGGCGGTGCGGGCATTGTCAGCTTCGGCCAATGAATTTTCTTTTTATTCTTACAATATGAATTTTTTTAATGGCCTATGTTTTTTTAATGGCCTTTGTGAATGGCCTCTATTTTCTTTGTGCTTTGTTAAGTTTCACCTATCCAACTCTAATCAGGGACTCTTTGCTACCAAGGCTTCCTTTACATTTTTTCAATTGGTCTAGCTAAGAAAGATAGTGAAGCAAAAGTGAGAGTTTTCATTATAAAAAGGCTCACAGGCTTTAGAGTAGGGATATCTAGGTGAATGCTTGTATGGGAATATGTGAGAGACGTCTTGGGCATAAACTTGTGACCGTACGTTCTTATGAAAGTGTTCCTGTCTTATGTACAGTTAAAGAGTATATTTTATCAACAATGTTTGTTGAAGATTTCTGCAATCTTGTTCACTACCACACTCCCCAGTTTCTATAATTGCTGTTGCAATGCTTGTTATGATAATTTTAATTTAACATAAAACCATATCAGTGCTCTAAATTATTGTTTTTCATAGTAAAAACTATTGCTGTTATAGGTCAATCTACAACTATTATAGGTAAATATATTGTTATTTTGAGAAGAAGATTCCCTATACTAGAAATTAACATGTTGTCATAGAGTTATCAGTTTGTTGTTGATAGACTTAGTTGGTTTGGGCTTTGCTTTTACACCGATAGGGATTGGCATGTCAGTACAGACCTTGAGTCCATAATAGTTGAACTCATAACACACGATAACTCATCCATACCATATCTATCAAGTGGATTTCATGGGAACACCAAGTACAAATTGTCCCCTTTGATGATATGCATGCTAGACATGATGGTGGCATGCAACAACTCAGATCACTAAACCAGGGACAAATTTCATGTGTCCATACCTCAAATGCCTGATACAAGTAGGCATGGACCACAGTATGTGATTTTAAATATTAGCATTGCATCAGCCTATAAACTTTGACAAATGGCTTAACACTAAAACAAGTGCTAACCAAAGCGATTGTTTTCATGGGATTTATTCTAGTATTGCCACACTACTGGAGATCTAATTTCTATCAAGAAACCAGAAGCTACTTAAATGGATTTGGTGGAGACAAATTGATACAGGCAAACACCTTATTATGGGAAGAAGCGAGGCTCCAAGTTTTTGTTGGCAGAAACATAGAATTTGGTCTCAATATTCCTTGATGGTACATTGTCATCTTCATTTCATTCTAAGGTCAACTAAGGAAGAAAGAAGAATATTGTGAGAAGTATGGCCATTAAAGTTGCACAAAAACATATAATTATGACTGCAAATAACCCTTTTATGGATATGGCATGCAATTGATATCATTTATTAGTTGTTTCCATGAATGCCTTACAAAGACAACAAGTAATTATTCCATCTGTTTTCTAGATTTCCTTGGGCTTTCGGAGAAGGTAATACTTATAAATAATAATGTTTCCCTCAAAGCATCCTCCCCTTTAGGCATTGTCATCGACCGGGGTAATTTTTTTTATAGTTTTTTATTTGTATGTGCATGTCTTTCAGTTCTGTTGGTAGTATTTTCTTCCTCCAATGAGTTTGGGTGTTATTTGGGGATGTCCTGGGCTATTCATTGGTTGTTGGGATCTAGTCTTCTCTCATTCTAGTGGTCTAGTGATTTTCTATTCTCATCACAATCCAAGGGGAGTACTCTTCTAGAAATCATCTCATCCATCCAAGTAACCACTATCAATATGCCACTTCTATGACCAAAAAATCAATGTGCCACTTCTATGACTAACAAGTCAGATCATGAGCCATATATACTTGGTCAAGCAACAAAGTATTGTCTTCTAAATCAATTGATTTCCCCCCACACAGATTAAAGACATAATCTTTCACCAGCTTTCTTCCATCAATGTCTGTAACCCAATCAACATCATTATAGCTATTTTTTGTCTGATAATTTCCAGTTTTGGTGGAGAAAAATTGATATAGGCTTGTTGTCCTTCATACAAAATTTTTTTAAGACAATGCTTTGATAATTATAATTATGCATATCTCTAGTAATTCGAATGTCATAGTAATAATGCAACTCACCTAGATCCTTCATCTCAAAAAAAAATAACATATGATTCTTGGTTGTTGGAAAAATTTATGTGGCTCTCTATGAATATTAGGCCATCAAATCACAATGTAACTACAATAATTTGATTTGTATAAGCCTAATGAGGTGACATAGAAATGCCTTAGCTCTCATCACGAGTCCCATTTCCCATTGAAGAGCACTTATTATACGTTGTTTGTCTGCATTTTGTGAATTTACAATCAGAAACAAAATAGTAAAAGTTGTTTTGGTATACACGTTGTTATATATTTCAACAGTTATTTATGTAATGATCCTAACTAACGTCCACACATTTTTCTTTGCAGATTTTTGTTACATTACTTTCTTGGAATATATACAAATGGCAGACCAGGTATTTATTCTGTTTTTGGTATTTGTAGTATTTATGTTGTTGATTTAGTTAGAGACTGGTTTTGTTTTTAGAAATAACTCTAAAACGATACTTCAAAAGTTTTTTTGTGACCAGTTAGAGGCTTGTTGGAACACTTTGAGAGACTTGCCTCAATGTGTTGGAAATATTTTCAATGCTCACTCAACACTAAAAAAATAAATATTCATAGATTCAATCCCTAGGTTTATTCATTGATCATGTTATTTTGAAAAAGAATTAATAATCAAGTTAAAAGTTGCAATCTTATCGAGCATAGTACATGGTGCATTCAGGAAAATAGCACATCATCATCTGAATATTTAGATGAACAGGCAACAAGACCTGTTCCAGGGACAGATGAATACTTCAATGAAATGATATATTTCAGTTGCAAAATGTGCCAAAATAGGAAACTAAAGAAGCGAAGGCTAGTTGGTATCCATAGATTAGACCATGGAGTTTATGTAGAAGAGGTATACTATAATTAAAAAATTGTTTTTCTTATAATAAATAAATATGCACATTATTTAATACATTATTATTGATCATTTGAATTGATTTTTTTTGATGAAAAGTCGCTTCTGGTTCCCAATATTCCTGAAGAAACTGTGGATTATATTGATAGTAGCCACTCTCAAGATGAAGGAAAAAACACATTTATGGATGAAACCACTTCACAGATAAATGAGGCTGGTGTCAATGAATTTATCCAGGACTTCTACACATCTTTTGAAGAATTTATTGATTCACCCCTTGCTCAATTGGCTAGGATGCCTCTTTTTGCAAATGTTCAATCTTCTATATTGGCGACACTTATGTTGTTGTTGAACTTGAAGGTTACACATGGATTGAAAAATACATGCTTTACTGATATATTAAGGCTGGTTTTTATATTCCTATAAATTAATGCTTTAGATGTCTTAAAAGTTTTGAATATTGTGTATACTTATAAAAATAATTATTTGTACTATGCAGATTTTTGGCAAACAAAATAGTTCCAAAGGACAATAATTTGCCTCATTCTCATAGAGAAGTATCTTCAATAATGAAAGACATTGGAATGGAGTACAAGACATATGATGCATGTCCAAATGACCATATATTGTACTATGGAGAGAATTCAAATTTACAATAATGCCCAGTGTGTCACACAAATAGATATCTTCAAGATCAAGTATCCAAGAAGGTTCCTTATAAAGTACTACGACACATTCCACTGAAGCCAAGGTTTGAGAGAATGTTAAAGTGCAAGGAGTTGGCAAAATATATGGATTGTCATGCACAAGGGAGAAGCCAAGATGGTGTCATGCATATGGTTGCAGATAGTAAATATTGGAAAGATATTGAGGAAAAATGGCCACATTTAAGAAATGAGCCAAGGAATGCAAGAATTTCTCTAGTAATGGATGGTGTCAATCCTTTTGAAGATCTTAGAACAACGTATTCTGTTTGGTCAGTGTTAATTAAAAACAACAATCTTCCCCCTTGGATGGAAATGAAAAATGAACATGCAATGTTAACTCTTATCATACCACGTACTAGAACATATGAATGCAATGCTCTCTTGAATTTTATATAAAAATATTTCAATTTAGTTAATCATAATAAAGAACACTTTGTTTACTTAGGAAAATATCAGGTAAAGGATATGGATGTATACATGGAGCCCCTCATTGATGAGCTTCGTGAATTATGGGATGGTGTAAATATGTATGATGTATCAAGACCTGTCAATGATAAAAACTTCCTCTTTCATGAGATTCTTATCTGGACAATTCATGATGCCTCGGGGCTCTCTATTCGTTGTTGTAATGTATTATAAATTACATTTATAATTATTTTCTTCATTTTAGTATTTACTAAATTTGGTTTCCAATCTTATTTTAGGGCTACAAACAAAGGGGAAACATGGTTGTCCATCATGTGGGCCAAAATTGTTGCATAGGAAATCAAAGGATCTCAATAAAACTGTATATGATGAGTATAGACAATTCTTACCACAAAATCATCGCTATCGAGTGCGTGATAAACATAAGTTCAATGGAAAGGAAGTTGAAATGAGGAAGCCAATAAAGATGAACCCTGCTAGGTGGAAAGCAATGTATGACAAAAAAGAAGGGACAGGTTTTCCCCTAGGAATGAAAATACTCTCTATTTTCTACAAATTAGAATATTATGAGAACTTCCCAATAGCACACCTATTGGATACTATGCACATCGGGAAAAATGTGGCAAAGTACTTCTGGAAACATCTAAATGGAACTAACCTTGAAGCACAAATAAAGTTAAGAAAGGACCTTCGAGTTTCCAATATCATGCCAAAAATGTGGTTGCATGAAGACAACTCATATGTTCATGCTCCATGGGATTTTACATCAAATGAGAAAGAAAACATCATTTCTACTATGAAAAACATAAGATTTCCTTCTGGATTTGGTGCAACATTAAAAAAATTATTCACAAGAGATGGATCAGAGTTCTTGGGACTAAAAACACATGATTGGCACAATTGGATAAAGGTAACGTTGTCATATGTTAGATTTGTTGGAACTTAATTATAAAAGTGTATATCCTAGTGATAATAGCAGTTCATGCATATTTGAACATGGTTATTTGTTAATGGTCATGCTAGTATTGTGATAATATCATCTCATGAATATTATAATTTCATGCATATTTTAACATGGTTATTTGTTAATGGTCATGCAGTATGTGTTGCCTGCAGCAATACCAAGTACTTTTGACCATGATGTCATTTTGACTATTTACAAATTATGCAAATATCTGAGGTATTTTCAATCCATCATGCATACTCTTCCATGAATCTTATCATTTGAAGTGCATCATTGGTTATGCCTTTATATGATTTCATACTTTTAGTTTACGATAAATCACAAGTCTTTATTGTAATGCATGGTAATACTTGCAAGTGGCTCTCATCTAAAGAGATACATCAAGATGAATTGAAGTATTGGAAGAGGAATGTTTCACTTTTGATGTGTGATATTCAAATGTGCTTCCCTCCAGGCTTCTTTAATTCTCAAGAGCACTACCTTGTACACCTAGTAGAAGAGATTGAACAATGTGGTCCTATTCATATTCGAACAATGTGGCTCGTGGAGAGATATATGAAGGACTTAAAACAGTTTGTGAGGAAAAAGGCTCGACCAAAAGGGTCCATAGTTGAGGGGTACATGGTTTTTCAAGCAATGGTTCATTTGAGTGAGTACTTACCTCAATTTCATATTGAAGCTCCGCGATTATGGAATTAGAACCAATCTCAATCATTTGAAGGAGAAAAATTAGAGGGTGAAGGGACTTCAAAGAGGATAAAAGGTAAAAAAAAATGTTAGTAGTAGTTATTTTTATCTTAAATTTTATAATACATGGCTATAAATAATTATTAATTCATTGAAAAAATATATTTTTCATTGTAGATGCTAAGGAGTGGGAGGCATTACATTTGTATGTTGCATGAAATTCTAAATTTATTTTGGAATGGATGGAGAAGTACGCTGAACAAAAGAAATTAGAAGATGAAAATGCATGGACCAATATATATAATAGACATGGTGAAAACACTAATCGAGGATTTCCTGCAAGCCATAAAAGAAAGTGGCCAGATAGATGCTCATGGAATTGGCTAAAGACCAATATTGAAAATGAGGAAACAAAAGGGAAGGATAGAGTGACACAACAACAATTGAATTTCATTAAAGGGTCTATAAATGGGGAGGTGATATATATTAATATGTTGCATATATTTAATAAATTTTCTGTTAATTTTTATATCCTTCAATCTAATTAGTTAATATTTTTATGAATTTAGGTAAGATATTACAAAATAATGTGGAATTTTGGTCATCATTATCGCATCAAAAAAGTTGATGAAAAAAGACCAAATTATATTGTGGAGTTTTAGCATCATTTGAGGTGGAATGTCGTTCACATGCAAATGATAGACAACCAATCACAAGCACACTTCGCTACTATGGAGTGTTGGAGGATATTATAGAGCTTGATTTTATGTCTTTCAAGAAAGCTATTTTTCGTGTTGAATGGTACAAGCTTATCGAAGTGGGAGAAGAAAA
Source organism: Pinus albicaulis (assembly GCA_034641835.2). Taxonomy (NCBI): domain Eukaryota; kingdom Viridiplantae; phylum Streptophyta; class Pinopsida; order Pinales; family Pinaceae; genus Pinus; species Pinus albicaulis. Next base: position 479,414,142 of record CM076571.1, read on the forward strand.
AACTATCTTGCTCCAAAATTATGGATTCCATATGATCAATACATCTAGGTTTGAAGCCATTTCTGAACCTTATGTGTTTCCAAGTCAATGTGACCATATTTTTCTCATTCCAAATTTAAAACAACCTGGTTGGTCATTTGTGATTGATTATGATCCAAGGGGATGAAGAGTAACATTTGTTCCAGATGTACAGGACCATGATTTACTTGAAGATGCAAAAGTTCCCCCAGAAGACATAGATGGCCAAGATGGAGATGATGTTATTGTCAATGATGCATATGACCAAGACGAAGATCATGACGAGTTTACTGAAGTGTCTGAAGGACATGACCAACCACATGGACATCAAGTGCATGAAGATTATGAATTTATTGATTTTAATTTACCTGTAGTTGAAGGTGGTGAAGACTATGAAAATGATGATATTAATTTATTTTTCGATTTAGGGTCCATTAATGATGGGGTATTCATGCCATCAGATGAGGAAATTTCATGTGAGGATGACATTTTTTGATCACTATGTTTATTTTAAGATATTTGTAAGGATTCACTACAGTTAAGTATTGAGTTTCTAATTGTAATGGACATTAAGTAATTTGAATGTTTAAGGTTTTAATTAAAAAACACATATATATTTGGTGGAGGCACCTAATCTACTATACTTCAATTTCTTAATAGAATTTTTGAACACCTTTACATTATGCCATCGACACCTAGGCAAGAGAAACATAACACTATAAACCTAAAAAAACTTTGCATATTGAGTATTGTTTATGTTTTTTTTTATGTATTGAAACATATTGAAATTTGTTTATGTTATTTTTCATGTGCTAGTGAATTTGAATTTTGTTATTAATTTCACTAGCATATGTTCTCAAATCAATATTTTCTTATTTTTATGTTATGATGTGTTTTTTTAAGAATATTACTTCTGAACTGGGGGATTCAATGATCTTAACCGCTTTTATGGAAATGTTAACAAATGCACGAGGGCAAGACATTGCTATGATGGTGCATGAGGTAAGCTTGAATATTGTATTTTATAGGTTCAATTATGTTATGTTCTTTATTATATTATGCTAATTTATATTTTTGGAATGCAGACAATTTCTAAATTCATTCCCACCCCTATAGTTGGTCATTTGTGATTGATTATGATGCTAGTGGTAAAGATTGATCAATATTTTTGTGCATTAAATTAACTTATTTCACTTTATATATTTATTAATATTTGTGCTTTTGCTAAGCATGCATTTTGTTGGCATGCAAGATTCATTTATGTCGGTCAATACATCAAATGTTGCCATGCAGGTATCATTTATGCCCCCTAATACATCCAATGTTATGCAAAATGTAAGGTTCAACAATATATTTGCATGAGTTTGATTATGTTATTTGTTCAGAAATCTAGGGTATAACAATGGAGGTGACTTTTACTTGATTATGTTATTTGTTTGTATACTTTTACTTCAGCTATGAGCTCTTGCTTCAATTTGTATGCTTGGCATGATGCATTCTTACTAAGATGCATTCAACCGTGGAAAATGTCTTTCATCTTTTAATTTTTTTCTTGCTATTCATCTATTTTATTCATGAGCATGAAACCCATGCTTTAAACATAACAGAAATGATTTTATTTTTCGTTCTTTACATGTGTCATAAATTACATAAAATCATGATTACATATGTCATTATGAAGACCAAACGTATTTTATATATTTCAACTTTATTCATATTTTATTCCATATTATTATTTATATTTGTGCCTTGCAAGATGTTTCTAGGGTGACTCCAACAAGTAAACAATCTATTGGTATAGAGGGTTGTGTTATTCCCTCGACACCTAGACCAGAACCCCATAACATGCCCTCTACATCAAATATTGATGTTCCTAGTATCCCTGTTGAATTGCACCTGCATGCTCCTATTAGGAGTACATCAGAATTAATAAATAATCCATCAAATGTGGATTTAGTTAGAATTCTCCTGCCAAGACTGGAACAAGTTTCTTTGAGGAGTCTCATAGATTAACAATCAAGAATGTTAAGGCTCCTACTAGATACTCCTGAAAATGTTTAAATCAGACAAGAAATGGTTTCACAAATTCAATTATGGGAAATGCCATTGTTGGAGAGTGCAGAGCCTACTTCAAATGAGCAAGTAAAATTATTTTAATTTTTTTATAATTTCATTTGTTACGTTTAGGATTATTAATTTAGAAATGAAAGTAGTTTCATATTTTGGTTGTATTTTTAATAGTTCCACAATTTCTTTGTAGATGTAGGAAATAAGTGAGAAAATGCCTGATGTACCTATAAGGGAATCTACCTCAACCCCTAAGACTACAACAATATCATCGGTGACTACGAAAGGAATGCAAGAAGTTACAATCATTCTCACTACAGAAGCAAATATCTTGAAGGATGAAATGAGGTTAAAATTTTATCACTTTATGTTCATCATGTAGAACAATTATTTGGAAATATCGTCCAAATGGATTGGAGGAAGCAAACCAATGCTAAAAAATAAGAACTATTTATACATGTTGTAATAGAATTTGGAAATCCTGGTTTTGATAAAGAAATTATTCTAGATATTGCATGTAAATACATTCACTCAAAAAGAGACAATTTTAGGTCAAAGTTGACAAAAACTTGATGTATCCATGTCCAGCTTGGATCAAAGACCAAGTGACATGGGATGAACTTATGAAAGATGCCAAGTTTAAAAGGAAGGTGCACAATAATCCAAACTATAGGCCATATACATGAAGAGGAGGTAAAAGGCGACTTCGAGATACAACGAAAGCAACCCAAGCTACGGTGTCAAGTATTGGATCTCATAAATTAGGCTCTGATGGATATAACAACATTCGTGGTGGCATAGTAAGTGAAGAGTTTCATCTATTATATTTCTATTTTAGGGAAAATAACCATGGTCGCGTTGAGTTAGTTGTATCTTATTAGTCATTATAGCTTATAAATATGATTATCTCTGTTAATGTTGGTTCACGAATTTTAGAAGGAAGCTTCAGAGGAAGAATTAAAATATGCTTTATTACACGGTTCCAAAGGTCTACGACAACGCATGATAGATCAAGGGGAAAAATTAATTACTGGTTATGAATCTGAGGTTAGTTGTTTAAAATATCTTAAGAAATATGCAATAATTTAATTGGAGATATAATTTTATTTTAACAAGTTAAATTGTGTTTTGTATAGGAATCTCAACAATCTAAATCATTAGGTGAAACATCTAGGAGTGAGCATGAGGATGAGATACAAGCACATGATGAATCGTTTATTGCACACAATCATTCAATTGTCATTCCTGAACCTTGGCAAGAAACCATTGTTGAATTTCAACAAATGGGAAACAAAAATAATGAGGAGGGTGTTGAATGTGATGAGCAATCCACACCCACAATTATAGTAGCGCCTCGTAGGAGGACAAAAAGGATTGATATGTGTTAAATGTTATAACTTGAATGTGCATTGCTCCAGCTTCTATGGAGTTCACTAGGTTGTGAGGGTCCAAACATAAACTAATTTTGTGTGCAACAAAACAAATTTTGAAGATACTTTGTTTTTTGAATTTTGTGGAACAAAACAAATTTCGAAGGTACTTTGTTTTCTTGTAGCACTATTTTTATGTGAGTGTCACAGAAAACAATGCCTTGACTCTAGATGATGAATAGAATATATTGTGATGTGACTTTGGGGTAACAATAATTGCCTTCAATGACGCTCTTACAACAATCTTCTCGACTGTATGGCTTTGTACACTTATGATAGTTCATACTTGAAGATTTTTTTGTCAAGAATTATATTTTAGATCATACTTGTTTTGAATTTAATGCTTATTGTTTGTGTTTCAAATACTAAGTGGTTGTATTTTGGTTCTAGAAATTTCAAGATGTCACATGCACATATTGTACCCAATTATTGAAGAGATATTAGAGTTAAAACATGTTTTTGATAGGATTTCATGTTGCCATATTTACAAGGAAAAAACTATCTAAACTAGGTGCTAAACATATTTTTGGCACTTGAAAGATCCTGGATCAAATAGATGAAAACACCTCTGAATATTATCACAATTCTTTCATAGAGATTATGCTGATGGATATACAGCTTCACTGACTACAAGATTTTCTTTTTTGTTACCTGAGATAAAATTCTCACGTGATTAGGAAGATATGTTTTGTATTTTTTATTTATATTTACATCTATATATGATGTTAGTGATATATTTTGGATACCAAAAAAATTCTCTACATATCATGAATTTTGATTTTCTCTTGATGGTTGTTTTAGCCTATTTTTAAAGCATTATCATGCATATACATAATATTTTTTATATATTAATGAGGAGTATAATTTTATTTTTGAGTAAAAAAAAGAGACATAAAGCTTTGTTGTTAACAATGTGGATGAATCAGAATATGTATATTTCTCCTCCAAGATATGTATATATATAATCAAATGATTTATAATCATGAATAATTTTTATGGAGAAAGGTAGAATTATTGTATTTTATTATTTTTAACTTTTCCATCTTTGCAACGATTCAGAACAATGTGATTTGTGGATTTAATCCTATCAAGTTTCTAATTATTTCCTGTAAATTTGGAAACATTTTTCAGTGGCTGAAAAAGTGGTGTGAATGGTTGCAGAGCAAGATGGATAAGAAGTTGGCAAACATGGAAGCAGAGTTATTAGTTCTGCAGGTCAAAGTTAATCGGGTGGATTTCCTGAGCCTCATGAGATCCAGTTTTTAAGACTAGGAAGTTGGTAAAGGTCTGCAAACTACTGAGTTTCGAGTTCCAGCGACGCAAGGAGAAAATACTTCCCGAGTGGCAAAAGAGAACTTGGGTGTAGCCATAGAAGTTGGGCCTTCTGGTTCTTTTTAATTTTCAATGTTTGAATCAATGTATTGCAAGTTTTCTCTTATTTTTTTCGAGGGGGTTATAGAATTTACGGTAGATATCTGACTGTAGAATTGTAGTCAAGAGAAATCCGTGTTAGAAATTTTTTTTATGGACATATTGGAATAGTGAAACCTTTGAAAACATAGAAAAATGTAAATAGGTTTGTCAAGTGCTGTGACTGTACTTCTGTTACTTTGGCTAAACCCCATGATGAAATTATTGATGATGAGGATGCAGAGGAGGGTATCACGGGTTGCCATGACAAAAACAGTGACAAGGAAAACAACGACATTGGTGAGACAGATGGGATTAGGATTAGCGATTACAGCTATGATGAGGCCAGAGCCCTCAGCAAAGAAATTGAGGATGGATCCCCAGCTCTCAAAGAGGTCTTCAAGATTAGAGACATTATTGCGAACCCATATACGGTAGTGTTTCTTATAAGTTAAATATCTGATAGTTTTATTGAGTCAATTCTTGCAAGCAATATTCCTTTGATGGGTGTGTTTATTTGTCTCTCTCCATAGTCAATCCTCTTTTGTGTTGTAGCCTGTTACTGAGTTGTATGAGTGCTTGAGAATATTGAAATTGATTCAACTCACAGTGGAAACCCTCAAGGTATACTTTTTCAGTCATAGACAAACAGAGTTAAACAGAGTTCTCTCTCTTTTGTGTTTGGAGGTGTTCTTTTACATGTCATTTGAATTCAAACACCCCTCTTCCAATTTGTTCAATAATCAACATGTTTTGCAATGGTGTGTTCCATTCAGGAAACTCAGATAGGGAAACAATTTAATCAGTTGAGGAAGCACAATTCAAAAGAAATTCGGTATATGGTGAAGAGACTTATCTGGTATTTTAAGCCAAAACCTTCTGGTTCAATGTTGAAAGCATGGATAATCTAATGGTGAAATCCAAGAATTGGTAATGCAGAAATGTAGTTTTAGTTGCAGCAACTTCTTTATGGCTTTATGGCTTTGATTCTAGTTTATTTAATCTGACTTAGACCTACCTAAGTGAACACTAAAAGGCGTAAATGTGCTTACTGCTTTGGTATGATGTACTGCAGTGGCTGGAAAGAGATTGCAGATGAATGGATGAAGACCACTGAAAATATTGTTGTAGCTGCAAGTGTAGGTATGGTATTGTGCCAAAGCAATTACCTAAGTTTTCCCTATGTTCTACTACCAAGGCTTTTGTTTTTAAATATTTTGTTTTTTTCATATACATTATTTTGCATGTCGTAGTTACCTTGCCAGATTCTGTTTCACCTGCAATTGCAAATGATGAAAATGCACTCCCTTCACCCCCACTTGATGAGTGAGCCTTTCTGTCGACCCAAACGACTTCAATAGAAATATCTCATGTAGTCTTCAAATATGTGTAGAGTTTGGTATCTTCCTCAACATGCTTGAAGCTGAGATATATCATATCAATTGGTCATGGAAGAAATTGGGTTTGTTCCATGACCAAGTGATATCTCATCTTCCAAAACATTGAGGAAGAGAAAAACCCTGAATATGAAAAGGCGATAATGGTTAGTCTTTGTAAGAAATTGATGTGTGATTGCAGTTTCTAATTTTGGTATCTATACTTTGATTGTGAGCTTGTTGTGAATAAATTGTTTTCTGCTTGTTTTATGTGCTTGGAAATAAAGATCTTCGATGTCATGGATGATAATGGGAGTAATTTTCCCAGATGCGGGTGTATAGTTGGGCGATTAATGTGACGGCACAGGGGTGGGACGAGGTGTGGAGACACCTGCCCACCCAAGACATTACGAGCAATCGGCTTATGAAAGATGGCTCATTGCATTTAAGACGCGTAGGGTTCAATCGTATTGCATTAAGTTGTATTGACGATCATTCCCTGTCCTCCTCTCCTATTCACGTCTCTGCATGCTCCAGCATGCTTCGGACTTCGGCTCTCTTCAATAAGAGAGTAATGGTGGGTGCTTCTCGATGCTTTAATGGGGACAATAAATTGGAGTTCCGCTCTGGTCTATCTACGAAGCAGCATCCGTTGAACCATTTTCATTTCTCTCTGTTCTGGCCTCTGTCTGTATTCTTCGAATTCTTGGTATCCTCTCATCTCTCATTCCCCTGTCATTCCTGTTGCTCTGCCTCGCTTTGAGCCCGCTATTGTTTCCTCCCCTATGCCTCATCTGCGTCATAGATTGCAAAGCCACAGGGGCAACAGTAGGGGTCGACCCCTACGCGCACCCTCCATCCCCTCTTCCGAGTCACCTTCCCTCTCTAGCGAATTTTATGCAGGCCACTATCCTCAGACCTGAAGTGGGAGAGGGTGGTTTCATGGTTCTGGCCACCATTTGGGCTCCCCTGTTCCTCACCCCCCTGCCACCTTGCCTTCTCTCATGACAGGCTCAGCGCTTTTCTCCTTCAACTACTCTCTGAACCACCCAAGGATCACCACTTCAATTACTGTGGTATTCCATGAGGAAGCCCAGTTGGGGGAGCCATGCTCTCATTCGGAGGGCCTTGGCTCTGACAAAGCTCAGATTTTGAACCTCCAGGTGGGGATTGGTAGTGTGACTGCACAGGATCCGGTTGCTCAAGTTCGAGGCGCTCATGATGTGGAGATGGCGCCAGTTTATCCTGGTCCTTCTGAGTCTGAAGCCGCTCTTGCCAGGGACCTACTTGCCAAAGGTTGGTGCCGTATGGTCGAAGAGCCTCAGGATGAATAGTTTACTCTCTATGGTTTGGTTTTCTTGCTTCGCGGCCCACATAATTGGGCATGTTTCTGTTCATATTGTCATGCTGAACTTTTTTTTTCTTTTGGAACTCTGTAAACTTTGCAAATGTCAAAGAGATCAAAATCGACTACCCTGCGTGGGCATTGCTAATCTGTTCAAGACTGGTTTCCCTGTCACTGGGCAGTCTTCTTCTATGTTTTTTTTTACAATTCTTCCTTTAATCCGGGCATCGTTTTTTACTACGGTCATGATGTAACTTTACTCCCTTTGTTAATAGATTAATATTAATTAGAAAAAAAAGATAATGGGAGTAAGTTACTCTTACCTTCCAGCTTCTTAATATTTTTGTGGCTTGATTCCATAATGCATACTCTATTTTGTGGCTATTAAGTTATTTGTTATGACTTTTTAATTGTAATCATTCATGGCATTATTTTATGTCGATGTAGACCCTCATGTAGCTGAAAAGTATAAGAATAATGGATATGATGATTATTATGATGCTGGTGGAAAACAATGTATAATAAAACGACCCAATAAAATAAAGCAATCAGGTCAATAGAGGAATCTGGTGAGGGATATCAGTGCTTTCTGTGAGACAAAAAAAAAAGAAAGAGAGGGGGGAATTGGAAAGGAATACTCAAATTTAGGTTGTCAAGGATCAAGGACATAAGTTGAGCAGCTCAAGTCATATGGTGGCCAATTCTAAATATAAAGTATCTAGAGACAATGTGCAACAGCACCCAGATTTGGACAAGAATCAGACCAAGCTTGATTCCTTTCCTCTCCCAAATGTAAGAAAAATAGAATATATGTGGATAATCCTCTGTCAACAGAACATCCTTTTTCTTTTTGGATCTTGTGTAACATATTTTTTTTTACTATTTTGAAAGATAATAATAATCTACAATATTTAAAAAAATATATGAGGACAATTATTTCTGCTAGCTAGGTTGGATGGAACTTGTCTCAAGAAAATATATATTGCTTATTTGGAGCTAATTGTAGTATGGCAACATTTTTTTAAACTTGAGTTTTTTCTAATTTGTACAGTAGAAATTTTTTAAATCGGGATTGAGGGGGGAGCACGAAAGACTTCTAATGGAAAACCGATCTCTTAAAGAAGCAATGATGAACAACAGATGTTACAACTTACAATTGTGGAGGACCTTCAATTCTCACAGAGATGACTTTGGAAGAGGGACAACTGCAGGTTGAGAACGTGAGATTAATAATTGAGGTTTTTCTACACTATCACTCAAACATAATTTACGTTTGAAATATTAATATTGAAGAGATTGAAGGGAATTTTCGGAATTTAACGGTTTCATACATTCATTAAAACTAAACATTTTCATACATTCGTTTTGGAAAAGTTTGATCTTTGTTTATGTCAGTAAAATCCATCTTTTCCAGTTCCTAAAAGGCATAGTTTGGATACCACAAAATTGAAGAAAAATATAGAAATCCTGTAGACTGTCAAAATATATTAGAAAAAGACAGCGTATATAACAACTATTCCAGTCAAAGCCTGCCATATTTTCCTATATCCAGTAATAGGGATGCATCTCTCTAATTTGAATTCATTGAATTGATTCGGGATACATTGAATAAGTAGACTCAAAACTATTATGGAGAATCCTATAGAAATATCTTTAGAATTCTAATAATAGATATGAAAATTATATTAGCTCACACATACATGACTAATTGTTCCTAACTTTACACTCTTCTAGAAACTAAATTATAACCATGAGTAATTAACACATTCCAACAGTCCTCCCTCCCCCCCTTAATACCTTTAGAATGCTAATAATAAATATGATAATATTAGCTCACACATGAATGACTAACTCTTCCTAATTTTACACTCTTCTAGAAACTATATGATAGCTAGGAGGAATTAACAAATTCCAACACTTCCCCTTAATTAAGACCATGATTTCTTGTTGGTCTAAGTCTTAGCTAGGCCTTTGACACTTGAGATCAATTAAAATGTTGATTTTACTTCTACAGGTTGGTGCAGGTTGTCCCCAACTCTATGTTGCATAGGATTTTTCTTCCTTTTTCTCCAAGCTTTCTATTCTAAATAATTTTTCTTTGTTTTCTTTATCTAATTCTTCTTCTGCATATGCATGCACTTAAATTACTATTAATTGAACATATTTTTCAACCTCTGCAAGATTGAAAATCATATATTCATTTTCTTTCATATCTTTTTCCATTGTCGCAAAATCTTCAATAACTCTTAAGGTTTCCTTCATTACTTTGTTCCATCTTCTGTTGTAGTTATGATATATTTTCAATATTCACTTTAAACTTCAACATACTTTGACCTTGTAAGCCTCCTCAAGAAATGTTGATTTAGGTTCATAATCAAATTCAACTTTTAGTACAAGATTCTTCTCACCTATTGTTGTTGTTGCAAAGGAAATTTTAATTTCATCCTTGACATGTGTATCTACATAAAAGATGTTTAGCGCATGGTGGTTGTTCTATCATCAATGGCCACAGCTTGATTCCTACATTCTCCTCATCCCAACAAACAGTGTCACCTACAGTCACCTAATATATCCTACTCATGTCTGCATAGTGTACAAAATAAATTTTTTCTTCTAATTAAATCATTTTTATTTTTATTTTTAATAATGATACCTTCTAAGTAAAGGGGATGAGAAGACCCCTTCCTTCAGCACATGGTGGTTTTTCTATCATCATTGGCCATGGCTTGATTCCTACATTCTCCTCATCCCAACAAACAGTATCACCTACAGTCACCTAATATATCCTACTCATGACTGCATATTGTACGAAATCAATTTTTTCTTCTAAAATTTCTTCAATTATATTGTTTAGGAAAATTGTAGTCTCCTTGTCGTGTATATCTTCCTTTCCTTATGCAGACTCTTTCATAGCTTCTACGATTACTTTTATGATATCAAAATATTTTAGTTCTCTAATCATAACAACTTCAATACATTGTGGATCAATGTTGCTCCCCCTTTCACTAAATGCCATATCCAAAAAATTCCAATTTTATTTGGACTTGGTTGTTGTTGTAATCTTGGGAGGAATGTTGTGTAACACCCCCAATTTGTGTGCTGAATTTTTAAAGTTAGACATTTGAACTTTAATCCTAAAGGGGTGGACCCCAAGGGATAAGTATGGTGTGAATGTATTTGCATATTTTATTTGAGGAAAATAAATAAAATGATTGTGCATTTGTGAATGAAGAATTAGAGATCACTTGCCAATCCATGAGGATGGATGAGCCTTAAAATCCCCAAAATCTTTCAAAATCAGCATGAAAGAATTAATTTAGGTGAGGAGGATCTAAATTTCCTGGGCTCCCCGATGAGAGGGTAGTTGAAAAGAGGTAAAGAAAAAAGGCTGGAAAAGGCGAGGAAAAAACTTAAGCGGCTATAAAGAATCCAAGATGGGAAGCCTAGGCTAAACGGAAAGAAAGCATCTGTCTTGGGCTGCAGCAGTGAAAACATGCTTTGGGGAAATATGAGCTTAAATAAGCTTCTCCTAGGCAGATCAGAGGTTGATCGGTGCTAGGAGGTGATCTCAGCTCGGGGGTGAATCCTGGGAGATAAAGAGGATTCTAAGGTTGGGAGGTTGGTCATTTTGCAGATTGTGGTATGTTCTGAAATTCTTGTACTTTGTCTTATTACAGTATGAATTGGCTACCTATAAAATCAAATTTTATTAAAATGAGAAAATTATGGTACTACATTTAACAGAATCTATCCTTAGGCATTTACCTTCTAGATTCTGTTTAGTTGTAGACCAGAAAATCCATAGAGTAGAAACTCCAGAATCTCTAAACCAAGGTTGGTTTAAATCTGAAGTTACTTAACCTCTACAGATGATTAATTATTGCTTTGTTCCTTGTAGGAAAAAGTGTGATATTGTATACTTATGAGTCTTCTAGAGAAACATTATAGAAGTACTAGAGTTACATGGTATAAATACAAACCGCTGAAAGTAAATACAATGAATTTTGACATTTGGATTTATGCCAGATACCATTTGTAACACCTCTAGTTAGGGAAATTTTTTTTTTTTTTTTTCATACTTGGATAATGAGTTCAGGAGAATTTTATCGGGGTAAGCGGAAGCGTGTGGGCACATAACCCACAGGTCCCAAGTTACAACAAATTGGGTTGTCATTTTGTGCTCACTGTTATAACATATGTGGTTGTTTGTTGAAATTTTTTTTTTTTTTTTTGCTAATTGGTGTTGTGAGTGTGTACAGTTGAAATGGCTGAAGGTGAAGGGATTTATGTGGATCTGCGTGATGAGTTTGCTACTCCAGATCCCAATGCCCCGGTACTGGCCATGTTGCACAGGATCTAGCAAAGGTATTTCTTGGCAGAATGACATGTTGTCATCAACCGATAGGAGCGAGGAAAAGCTCATCGAGAGAACTAACTAGGAACATCCGGGAGAAGACAGTTCCGGAAAATATGGATGAGTCTGATGACGATGATGCTGCTAGACAGCAGCATAAACAGAAAAGAGAACTGCAGGGAGAATTTAGAAAGATCAAACCTCCCTCCTATGATGGGGAGAAGGAGGAGGATGCTGAAGCTTGGTTGCTGAACATGATAAAGTATTTCCAAGTTTATGAATATGAAAGCAATCTGAAGGCTAGATTAGCCGTGTACCAGCTACAAGGAAAAGCTACACTGTGGTGGGAAGAGACAAAAATGGTGCATGCCATTGATGAAAAGACAGTTACTTGGGAAGATTTTCAGACTAAGTTCAAAAGTCGTTATTTGAATGAACGTTATTATGATGATAAAGCCAAAGAATTTCATGAACTTAGACTAGGACAGCTCACTATTGATGAGTTTGTCACTAAGTTTACAAATTTACTGAGGTATGTTCCTTACATTAGGGAAGAAAAAGCAAAGGTGCAAAGGTTTTTAAATTTTTTGCCTACTGTCTACAAGGAGAAAATTGAGTTTGACAACCCAAAAAAAATGGATGAAGCTGTTAGAAAAGCAAGATTATGCTATCAGCAGTTCAAAGGTAAAGCTGAACAAGGGAAGAGCTGGCTGAACAAGGGTGAGTTCAAAGGTAAAAGACCAAAACCAGTATATCTAAGAAATTTTGGTAGAGATCATCAGCGGAAAAAATTAAGTAAACCAAAAGAAAGTCAAACTGCTCAGTCCCAAGTGGCTTCAAAACCAGTAGAAGGGAACAATAGAAAGGAAGGGACAGTCAGAATGAAGGAACCTTTGAAATGTTGGGGCTGTGGAGAACCCCATATGATGAGAGACTGCCCCCATCGAAATATACACATGATCAGCAGAGAGCGAGAGGCAACAACAGTAAATGACATAGCCAGAAATATACCAACTATCAGTGCAGCTTTGGAAAATCGGCAAGCAGAACATCAAGCCACCATGATGGAAATGGAGGGTAATATTTCTGACCTACCTGTTACTGTTTTGATTGATCCAGATGCTTCTTTGAGTTACATTAGTCCTAGAATTGTAGAAAAATGTAAAATTAAACCTGAAAAGTTTCAACAGTCATGGTTGGTACAGATGGCCACTGGAACTAAGAGAAAAGTCACACATAAACTGCCTAAAACAGCAATACAATTGAATGGCTTTACAACAGAAGTAAATTTGAACATACTGCCATTAGGATCCTATGATCTGCTAATAGGAATGGATTGGATGGAACAGAAGAAAGCCCTGATGAACTGCTAGGATAAAACCCCCTATCAGGGATGAGGAAGGAAATCCTAACCAGGCAACCAAATCATTTACAGACAACATCAGCCTCCATAATAAAAAGAACAAGGAAAAGGATACCAAGTCTATGCAAAGGTATGTGGCAGAAGAAATATGAACAAAGAACCGAAGAAGAGTTACTATACTATACTACCATCGAGAAATTAAGGAAGTCTTCTCAAGGAAATCCCTCATCTTCCCCCCCAAAGAGAGATTGACTTTTCAATCGATTTGGTGCCGGGAGCAACACCTATTTCCCGAGCTCCTTATCGAATGAGTCACCCTGAACTCATGGAATTGAAAATGAAATTGCAAGAATTGTTAGACAAAGGCTATATCAGACCGCGTGTGTCTCCTTGGGCAGCACCGGTGCTATTCGTGAAAAATAAAGATGGCACTTTTAGGATGTGCATTGATTATCGTCAACTGAATAAGTTGACCATTAAGAATAGATACCCGTTACCTAGAATTGATGATATTTTTGACCAAGTGAGAGGAGCTTCAGTATTTTCGAAGATTGATTTAAGGATCGGATATCACTAATCAAAGAAGAAGATATTAGCAAGACAAACTTTTCGAACTGTGCATGGATACTACGAATTTGGGGTCCATACCTTTGACCGACAAATGCCCCCGCCACCTTTATGTGCTTCGATGAAACATGTGTTAAATAAGTATTTGGATAAGTTGTTTCGGTGTTCATAATGATATTCAGCCACTCTGTGTGTCGTGTATACGCACGTAATACTTGAGAATAGTGTTGCAGACTTTAAAAGAAAACCAGCTATATGCCAAGTTCAGCAAATGTGAATTTTATAAAGATAAAATTCAATATCTGGGTCATATTATTTCTGAAAAAGGGTTGGTAGTTGACCCTGAAAAGATAAAAGCCATTAAAGAATGGCCAATCCCCACTGATGTCTCAGCCGTAAGATCATTTATGGGAATTGCAGGCTATTATCGCAGATTTGTGGAGAGATTTTCTGCTATAGCAAATCCCATAACCTCCTTACAAAGGAAGGGTGTTAAGTTCGTGTGGACTGAGAAATGTCAAAACAGTTTCGAACAATTGAAACAAAAACTTATTTCAGCCCCTATATTAAAAATTGCTGATCCTGATAAAGAGTTTGTTGTATGTACAGATGCTTGTAGAGAAGGGCTGGGAGGAGTCGTGTTACAGGAAAATTCAGTCATTGCCTATGAATCTAGGAAACTGAAAGTACATGAACAGAATTATAGTGCATATGATTTGGAGTTTGCAGCTGTTATTCATGCTTTAAAAATGTGGAGGCACTATCTGCTGGGGAAGAAGTTCACATTGATGACTGATCATATTAGTCTTAAATATTTCTTTTCTCAAACTGACCTGAATGCAAGACAAGCTAGGTGGCTGTCCTTTTTAAGTGAATTTGATATGGACATCAAGCATATCAAGGGGAAAGAAAATAAAGTTGCTGATGCATTAAGTAGAAACGCTTGTCAAAATATAAACAGCATGGGGAGTAGTGCCCATATGGATGTAGAGGAATTGGTGGGAAAAGCAGCAACTCAAGATCCCAACTATGAAGCACTCTTGGTAAAATTACAGACAAGGGATAAAACAGATTACACTAAAAATCAACAAGGGCTGCTCTATTACAAAAACAGGTTGTATATTCCAAATATAGAGTCCTTGAAAAGAGAAATTCTAGATGAATATCACAAACAGCCCTATGGAGGACATCCAGGATATCAAAAGATGTTAACAGCCTTGAAGAAGAAGTTGTTCTGGCCAGGAATGAAGAGAGATGTGGTAGAGTATCTAAGTAAGTGTATGGAATGTCAACTGGTCAAGGTTGAGCATCAACATCCAGCAGGTCTTTTAAATCCCCTGCCAATTGCGGAATGGAAATGGGACACGGTTTCCATGGATTTTATAACAGGACTACCTAGAAGCAAATATCAACATGATTCTGTAATGGTGGTAGTAAACACTTTAACCAAAGCTGCCCACTTTATACCAGTGAAATCTACTTTCGGAACAGCTCAAGTAGCAAATGTTTTCCTGAAGGAGATAGTAAGGCTGCATGGAGTTCCCAAAGTAATTGTTTCAGATCGAGATGCTAAATTTACAGCAACATTTTGGAAGGGGTTGTTTGGAGGGATGGGTACTAAACTGAATTTTAGTACTGCCTATCACCCTCAAACATATGGGCAGACAGAAAGGACGAATCAAATTTTGGAGGATATGTTGCGAATGTATGTGATGGATAGACCATCAAAGTGGGAAGAGTATCTGCATCTAGCTGAGTTTGCCTATAATAATAGCTACCAATCCTCTATTAAGATGAGTCCGTTTGAGGCACTCTATGGGAGAAAGTGTCGTACTCCCTTGAGTTGGAGTCAACCAGAGGATAAACTGGTGTTGGGACCAGATGCCCTACAAGAGATGGAGAGAATTGTTAAACAAATACAGAGAAACATCAAGACAGCACAGGATCGCCAGAAAAGCTACACTGATAAGAAAAGAGTGCACCGAGAATTTAAAGAAGGAGATCATGTGTATTTACGCATCAAACCCAAAAAGAGCACACTTTATGCTGGAAGTTGTGCAAAACTTGCACCTAGATATTGTGGGCCTTTTGAGGTGCTAGAAAGGGTGGGACCAGTGGCTTACAAGCTGGCCTTACCACCCCATGTTAGAGTGCATAATGTGTTTCATGTTTCATTATTAAAAAGATATGTGCATGATGCTTCTCACATAGTTGATTGGAATGTTGTACAGGTGGAACCAGAAGGGGAGTTTCTGCCAGAACCGCTTCAAATATTGGAGTAGGAAGAAATTGAATTGAGAAACAGAACAGTGGTCAGAGTAAAAGTGCAGTGGAAGCACTTTACTGCTGAAGAAGCCACCTGGGAAATGGAAGCTGAAATGATGGAGAAATATCCATTTTTTTTTAAATGAACTCTAGTAGTTGAATAAGAACACCGAGGACGGTGTTTATTTTCAGAGGGGGAATATGTAACACCCCCAATTTGTGTGCTGAATTTTTAAAGTTAGAGATTTGAACTTTAATCCTAAAGGGGTGGACCCCAAGGGATAAGTATGGTGTGAATGTATTTGCATATTTTATTTGAGGAAAATAAATAAAATGATTGTGCATTTTGACCAAGATGAGAATTAGAGATCACTTGCCAAATCCATGAGGATGGATAAGGCAACAAATCCCCAAAATCTTTCAAAATCCTTGAAAGAAATTAATTTAGATTGAGGAGGAATCTAAATTTCCCCAATGAAGAGGAGTAGTTGCGAAGAGGTAAAGAAAAAGGTGGAAAAGCTGAGGAAAGGCTTAAAGCAGCTTTAAAGAATCCCAAGATGGGAAGCCAAAGCAAACAGGAAAACAGAAAGAAAGCATCCTTAAGCATTCTGTATTTTTGCCGATCTAAACATGCTTTGGGGAAATATGAGCTAATAAGTCATTTCCTAGCGCATCAGAGGTTGATCGTGCTAGGAGGACCTGGGTGAATCCGGGAGATAAAGAGACAAAGGAGGTTGGTCAATTATTAATTTGTGGCATGTTCGAAATTTTTATACTTTATCTTGTCATGATGAATTGGCTACCGTAAAATCGAATTTTTATTAAAATGAGAAAATTATGGTACTACATTTAACAGAATCTATCCTTAGGCATTTACCTTCCAGATTCTGTTTAGTTGAGAAAATCCATAGAGTAGAAACTCCAGAATCTCTAAACCAAGGTTACTTAACCTCTACAGATGATCAATTATTGCTTTATTACTTGTAGGCACAAGTGTGATATTGTATGCTTATGAGTCTGCTAGAGAAACATTATAGAAGTACTAGAGTTACATGGTATAAATACAAACAGCTGAAAGTAAATACAATGAATTTTGACATTTGGATTTATGCCAGAAAATTGAATATTACCTTACACCCTATATGTACAAACAGAAATTTGTTATATGTATGGAGAGTTTGGTAGCAAGACTAGAGTTATAAGATACTAGCAAAAGAAATCAAAGAGTGTTGGATAGGTATGTCGACATGTTCTAGCTTTAAAAAAAATTCTATTCTATGAGGAACATATCATTCCAGAAAGAAGGTATAGAGTATATTGTAACTTGAAACCTAGAAATAAAAAGGCGTGAAAAAAACTAAAGCTACAATTAAGTTATACTATTCAATGACTATTGAAGACCTATATATACATATACATATGATAATATATGCTCATAGATAGGCTAGGAAATAGTGCCACAACATTGAAATGTGCATGACACCCAAACTCAAAAGGAGAAAAATGTAATGACATTGGAGCAAGGAATTCGAAATTGTGCTAATAAAGGAGAAACTCCACCTTATAGGAGTATTATAGCCTGCATAGAAAGTTTATGATATATGTTTCTTTTAAATTCATATGAACCCAAAAACTTGAAGTAAATACTAGGGAAATGAATTTACTCTATGCGAGTGTACATTTTTACATGAACCATTTAATACTTGTACCTGCATTTAACCAAATATCCAGTCATCAACAAGTATTAAGTACAAATACAAAGAGGTCCTTATAATATTGAAATACATTAGATATACATGTTGGTGCCAAACTTCTCGTCCAAAAAGAAGATATAAATGTAAAGCAATATGTATATGAATTATACGCGGCAATAGAAGTTATAAATGTGAATTATATATAAATAAACCATATATGCTCAAAATAAGACGTTGATGCGAATCAAGCATGACAGTGGAATCTATATATATAGAGATACCGCCAATTTAACTAATGTACAGTCACCCTATCTAATATGCGTGGCGTTAAATTAAATGTTTTGGGCGTAGGCCAAACAGATAATTACGACGCTACTGACTTTTATAAACCCTACCACAAACAAAAATAAAACAAAATCCTGTTCACAATTAAATGGAATTAACAGAGGGAAAAGATAAAACATAATGGCGACGAGTGTAGACTATCACCACTGTAGCATGTACGCCGAGCGATTTCACGTCTCGTTTTAATCATGATTGCTATGCATGTGGATATGAGAAACAACAAAGAATTAAAATCAGCACCGAACACCATACTAATATCTCATGCTATTATCGATGTTAGAAAGAGAGATTGATGGAAAGAATTTGTAAACGAATCATGTTACAGTAGTTACGGTCGAACCATAAGGATTATAAATATTCATACGGTGGATTAAACAACTATAATTTCTCTGGAAGGCAAGCATAAATGATGCCGCAACCTCTCCGAATGATTTTATACAGTAGTTGAAAAACAAATTCAAAATACAAAGTGATACGTCCAACGCAATAGTGGACGTCATAACTACTGGCTGCGGTAGAACTGTAGGCGTGGAGATGTCGTTCATAGAGGTAGATCACCGATATAACCTATTCGGTATCCTTTCTCCTCGTAGGAACCATTTATAATATTCCAGTAAAACAAAAGGGAAAACAATTCAACCGGAATATAAAATCGTAAACCCAGAATGAGTTTGACATCGATGTGGTGAATTCAAACGATAACTTAATGACCCAAAACATTCACAAGTTATACGATTTGGGTTTACCTCCGAATGGAGTTGCAGAACTGCGGCAAGACGAAAACAGAGATTTATGAATACGCCCAAGAGGACCAACTCGCTCCCTGTCTCCAGTAGATAGACGGAGACGACGAGTTCTTACCCTCTTGGCGCAGACTAAAAGTTGAGTCACACTAAAACTTGGATAAGGGATACGAAAGGAGTTCAGCGTACATAAGATAGGGGGGAACTGGTACAGAGATCGATGAAATAACCTCTGGTTTAATGAACATCTGAAACCCTAATTCCTCTGCCCGATATCTAGCAAGAAATCCCAATGTTGATGTAGCAGGCGCAACACGTACCCAGAAGGGTACCCTGGACATCAATGAGCGCAGGGAAGGTTAGGCGTCGTAGGTACCGAGACATTAGATTAACCCTAGACCAGGGCTGGAGCTCAGCGCTCTCAGTACTGAAAAACGCCAGAGCTGTCTGCTCGGAATCCACATGTCGAATGCTGGTTGGACGTGGGGCAAGGTATGCCGCCACAGGTTACATTCTCTCGCGGGAGAGATACTCCTCCTGCAAACAAAACTCAAGAAAATGTAACGAGCCGAGTTCACATGCCAACAACCGTCGAACAGAGTATGGGCTAGGCGGCTCATAAGAATCGCAACAGTACAAAGATGGTGTACTTACGCATAAAACCCCGACGCGTAGGCGCTGGTTCCACACTCAAACGAATAATAGTAGACCCTCGCCAGTAGCGTCGAGTGGAAGGAAACCGCCGAATGCATACCGCAGCCATTAAAACCTGTGTGACCGTCCAAAACACAGCGACAAGTCAAGGTAATAACGAAATGGGATTAAGGAAGAACTGAGTTAGGGTTAGTCACGAAAAGAAAATTTTCATAATGCAAAACATAGGTATATAACTCGGGTTTTGATTTCGGCGCAAATGAACTATATGGTATGCATACTATGCTACCGAATTTAGTCACTATAGTCTCCACTTCACTTACGCAGGTCAACAGTTTCGAAAGAGGAAGTCGCTATTGGCGAAATATAAATATATATGTTCATGTAATAAGTGTGTAAGTACGCCTTTGCAAACGAGGGTTTAACAAACCGTACATCAATAATTACACGCCTTAGTTATATATGTGGTTTCAAGGTTATTATTATTATTATTAAAAGGGCGGGGTGTCAAGGTTATTGTTATTAACAACGGGGCATGGTGCATATGTATATATACATTGGTCAAAGGACCCGATTCGATATAGGTATCATATATATAATCATAGTATTAAAGGGATGGAACTATGTACGTAGTACACAAGATTTTCAATGTATGGGTAATACCTATATATATATCTATATATATTATAGATGTGGTATGTAAATATGGATCAAATATCTTAATAAGAGAGGTATTACATATGTATATGTGGTGGATAAAGATTCAAAAGGATTTGGTTGATAAATACATGTTAGCCCCATATGTTATCTATATATTTAAATATATATATAGGTAATATATATGTATATATACATAGATCTCAAGATATTGGTGGGGAATGCATATGTGTTGGGAAAAAATTATATACAGGAAATGGTCATTATGTGTAACATAAATGAAATACTGGAGGGTTACTTGAAGGTAGCATGGGTGAACTAAAGTTAAATTCTCCTGAACTCATTATCCAAGTATGAAAAAAAAAAAAAAAAAAATTCCCTAACTAGAGGTGTTACAAATGGTATCAGAGCAAAAGGTTGCAACACTGGCGCATGTAAGGCCAGCTCCCAAACCCACAACCCTCCAAAGCGGGTTATGGGCCCTCACTGTCCCAAGTTACAACAAATTGGGTTGTCATTTTGTGCTCATTGTTATAACATATGTGGTTGTTTGTTGAAATTTTTTTTTTTTTTTTTTTGCTAATTGGTGTTGTGAGTGTGTACAGTTGAAATGGCTGAAGGTGAAGGGATTTATGTGGATCTGCGTGATGAGTTTGCTACTCCAGATCCCAATGCCCCGGTACTGGCCATGTTGCACAGGATGCAACAAGAATTGGCTGAACTGAGAAGCCAGAATGACATGTTGTCATCAGCCAGTAAGGAGCAGGAAAAGCTCATCAGAGAACTAACTTCCCGGAACAACCAGGAAGGCGAAGGTTCCGGAAAGAGAAAGATGGATGAGTCTGATGACGATGATGCTGCTAGACAGCAGCATAAACAGAAAAGAGAACTGCAGGGAGAATTTAGAAAGATCAAACCTCCCTCCTATGATGGGGAGAAGGAGGAGGATGCTGAAGCTTGGTTGCTGAACATGATCAAGTATTTCTAAGTTTATGAATATGAAAGCAATCTGAAGGCTAGATTAGCCGTGTACCAGCTACAAGGAAAAGCTACACTGTGGTGGGAAGAGACAAAAATGGTGCATGCCATTGATGAAAAGACAGTTACTTGGGAAGATTTTCAGACTAAGTTCAAAAGTCGTTATTTGAATGAACGTTATTATGATGATAAAGCCAAAGAATTCCATGAACTTAGACTAGGACAGCTCACTATTGATGAGTTTGTCACTAAGTTTACAAATTTACTGAGGTATGTTCCTTACATTAGGGAAGAAAAAGAAAAGGTGCAAAGGTTTTTAAATTGTTTTCCTACTGTCTACAAGGAGAAAATTGAGTTTGACAACCCAAAAAAAATGGATGAAGCTGTTAGAAAAGCAAGATTATGCTATCAGCAGTTCAAAGGTAAAGCTGAACAAGGGAAGAGCTGGCTGAACAAGGGTGAGTTCAAAGGTAAAAGACCAAAACCAGTATATCTAAGAAATTTTGGTAGAGATCATCAGCGGAAAAAATTAAGTAAACCAAAAGAAAGTCAAACTGCTCAGTCCCAAGTGGCTTCAAAACCAGTAGAAGGGAACAATAGAAAGGAAGGGACAGTCAGAATGAAGGAACCTTTGAAATGTTGGGGCTGTGGAGAACCCCATATGATGAGAGACTGCCCCCATCTAAATATACACATGATCAGCAGAGAGCGAGAGGCAACAACAGTAAATGACATAGCCAGAAATATACCAACTATCAGTGCAGCTTTGGAAAATCGGCAAGCAGAACATCAAGCCACCATGGTGGAAATGGAGGGTAAGATTTCTGACCTACCTGTTACTGTTTTGATTGATCCAGGTGCTTCTTTGAGTTACATTAGTCCTGGAATTGTAGAA
This sequence comes from Pinus albicaulis, assembly GCA_034641835.2. Classification (NCBI taxonomy): domain Eukaryota; kingdom Viridiplantae; phylum Streptophyta; class Pinopsida; order Pinales; family Pinaceae; genus Pinus; species Pinus albicaulis. The sequence goes on from CM076571.1 coordinate 479,436,303, forward strand.
GAGTGTAAAATTAAACCCGAAAAGTTTCAACAATCATGGTTGGTACAGCTGGCCACTGGAACTAAGAGAAAAGTCACACATAAACTGCCTAAAACAGCAATACAATTGAATGGCTTTACAACAGAAGTAAATTTGAACATACTGCCATTAGGATCCTATGATCTGCTAATAGAAATGGATTGGCTGGAACAGAAGAAAGCCCTGATGAACTGCTGGGATAAAACCTGCATTGTGTGGATGAGGAAGGGAAACCTTTTACACTAAAAGGGAAACCAAAATCCATTTCAATAAGACAAATATCAGCCTTACAATTAAAAAGAACAGTTAGAAAAGGATACCAAGTCTATGCAGTGCATGTAGAAGAAATAGAACAGCAAACTGAAGAAGAGTTACTGAATGCTATACCAGTCATCAGAGAATTTAAGGAAGTCTTCCCCAAGGAAATCCCTCATCTTCCCCCCAAAAGAGAGATTGATTTTTCAATCGATCTGGTACCGGGAGCCACACCTGTTTCCCGAGCCCCTTATCGGATGAGCCCTCCTGAGCTTATGGAGCTGAAGATGCAGCTGCAAGAATTGTTAGATAAAGGGTATATCAGACCAAGTGTGTCTCCTTGGGGAGCCCCGGTTTTGTTTGTGAAAAAGAAAGATGGAACTTTTAGGATGGGCATTGACTATCGTCAACTGAACAAGTTGACCATTAAGAATAGATATCCACTTCCTAGAATTGATGATCTTTTCGATCAAGTGAGAGGAGCTTCAGTCTTTTCAAAGATTGACTTAAGGATTGGATATCACCAGCTTAGAATCAAAGAAGAAGATATTAGCAAGACATATTTTCGAACCAGGTATGGACACTACGAATTTGTAGTCCTACCTTTTGGACTGACAAATGCCCCTGCCACCTTTATGTGCTTGATGAACAGCGTGTTAAATAAGTATTTGGATAAGTTTGTGCTGGTGTTCATAGATGATATTTTAGTCTACTCCAGAAACGAAGATGAACATCAGGAACATTTGAGAATAGTATTGCAGACTTTAAAAGAAAACCAGTTATATGCCAAGTTCAGCAAGTGTGAATTTTATAAAGATAAAATTCAATACCTAGGTCATATAATTTCTGAAAAAGGGTTGGAAGTTGACCCTGAAAAGATAAAAGCCATTAAAGAATGGCCAGTCCCCACTGATGTCTCAGCAGTAAGATCATTTATGGGGATAGCAGGCTATTATCGTAGGTTTGTGGAAAGATTTTTTGCTATAGAAAATCCCATAACCTCCTTACAAAGGAAGGGTGTTAAGTTTGTGTGGACTGAGAAATGTCAAAACAGTTTCGAACAATTGAAACAAAAACTTATTTCAGCCCCTATATTAAAAATTGTTGATCCTGATAAAGAGTTTGTTGTATGTACAGACGCTTGCAGAGAAGGGCTAGGAGGAGTCCTATTGCAGGAAAATTCAGTCATTGCCTGTGAATCTAGAAAATTGAAAATACATGAACAGAATTATAGTGCATATGATTTGGAGTTTGCAGCTGTTATTCATGCTTTAAAAATGTGGAGGCACTATCTGCTGGGGAAGAAGTTCACATTGATGACTGATCATATTAGTCTTAAATATTTCTTTTCTCAAACTGACCTGAATGCAAGACAAGCTAGGTGGCTGTCCTTTTTAAGTGAATTTGATATGGACATCAAGCATATCAAGGGGAAAGAAAATAAAGTTGCTGATGCATTAAGTAGAAATGCTTGTCAACATTTAAACAGCATTGGGAGTAGTGCTCAGATGGAGATAGAGGAATTGGTAGGAAAAGCAGCAAATCAAGATCCCAAATATGAAGCACTCTTGGTGAAATTACAGAAAAATGATAAAACTGATTTCACAAAAAACCAAAGAGGGCTACTATATTACAAAAACAGGTTGTATATTCCAGATATAGAGTCATTGAAAAGAGAAATTCTAGATGAATATCACAAACAGCCCTATGCAGGACATCCAGGATATCAAAAGATGTTAACAGCCTTGAAGAAGAAGTTGTTCTGGCTAGGAATGAAGAGAGATGTGGCAGAGTATCTAAGTAAGTGTATGGAATGTCAACTGGTCAAGGTTGAGCATCAACATCCAGCAGGTCTTTTAAATCCCCTGCCAATTGCGGAATGGAAATGGGACACAGTTTCCATGGATTTTATAACAGGACTACCTAGAAGCAAATATCAACATGATTCTATAATGGTGGTAGTAGACACTTTAACCAAAGCTGCCCACTTTATACCAGTGAAATCTACTTTCGGAACAGCTCAAGTAGCAAATGTTTTCCTGAAGGAGATAGTAAGGCTGCATGGAGTTCCCAAAGTAATTGTGTCAGATCGATATGCTAAATTTACAGCAGCATTTTGGAAGGGGTTGTTTGGAGGGATGGGTACTAAATTGAATTTTAGTACTGCCTATCACCCTCAAACAGATGGGCAGACAGAAAGGACGAATCAAATTTCGGAGGATAGGTTGCGAATGTATGTGATGGATAGACCATCAAAGTGGGAAGAGTATCTGCATCTAGCTGAGTTTGCCTATAATAATAGCTACCAATCCTCTATTAAGATGAGTCCGTTTGAGGCACTCTATGGGAGAAAGTGTCGTACTCCGCCAGGTTGGATTCAACCGGAGGATAAGCGGTGTTGGGACCGGATGCCTAAAAGATAGAAGGAGATTATTCAAACAAATACGAGAGAAACATCAAGACGGCACGGATACTTGGAAGAAAAGCTACGGCGATAAGAAAAGAAATTATATGAGAGTTTAAAGAAGGAGATCTGTGTGTGTTTACGCATCAAGCAAAAAAAGAGTACACTTTATGCCGGAAGTTGTGCGAAACTGGCTCCTAGATATTGTGGTCCCTTTGAAGTATTAGAAAGGGTGGGACCAGTGGCTTACAAGCTGGCCTTACCACCCCATGTTAGAGTGCATAATGTGTTTCATGTTTCATTATTAAAAAGATATGTGCATGATGCTTCTCACATAGTTGATTGGAATGTTGTATAGGTGGAACCAGAAGGGGAGTTTCTGCCAGAACTGCTTCAAATATTGGAGCGGGAAGAAATTGAATTGAGCAACAGAACAGTGGTCAGAGTAAAAGTGCAGTGGAAGTACTTTACTGCTGAAGAAGCCACCTGGGAAAGGGAAGCTGAAATGATAGAGAAATATCCATTTTTGTTTAAATGAACTCTAGTAGTTAAATAAGAACACCGAGGACGGTGTTTATTTTCAGAGGGGGAATATGTAACACCCCCAATTTGTGTGCTAAATTTTTAAAGTTAGACATTTGAACTTTAATCCTAAAGGGGTGGACCCCAAGGGATAAGTATGGTGTGAATGTATTTGCATATTTTATTTGAGGAAAATAAATAAAATGATTGTGCATTTCGACCAAGATGAGAATTAGAGATCACTTGCCAAATCCATGAGGATGGATAAGGCAACAAATCCCCAAAATCTTTCAAAAATACTTGAAAGAAATTACTTTAGATTGAGGAGGAATCTAAATTTCCCCAATGAAGAGGAGTAGTTGGGAAGAGGTAAACAAAAAGCTGGAAAAGCTGAGGAAAAGCTTAAAGAAGCTTTAAAGAATCCCAAGATGGGAAGCCTAGGCTAAACAAGAAAGAAAGCATCCTGCTATTCTGGACGCAGAATTAGAAACATGATTTGGGGAAATATGAGCTTAAATAAGCTGCTCCTAGGCAGATCAGAGGTTGATCGGTGCTAGGAGGTGATCTCATCTCGGCGGTGAATCCTGGGAGATAAAGAGGATTCTAAGGTTGGGAGGTTGGTCATTTTGCAGATTGTGGTATGTTCTGAAATTCTTGTACTTTGTCTTATTACAGTATGAATTGGCTACATATAAAATCGAATTTTATTAAAATGAGAAAATTATGGTACTACATTTAACAGAATCTATCCTTAGGCATTTACCTTCTAGATTATGTTTAGTTGTAGACCAGAAAATCCATAGAGTAGAAACTCCAGAATCTCTAAACCAAGGTTGGTTTAAATCTGAAGTTACTTAACCTCTACAGATGATTAATTATTGCTTTGTTCCTTGTAGGCACAAGTGTGATATTGTATACTTATGAGTCTGCTAGAGAAACATTATAGAAGTACTAGAGTTACAATGTATAAATACAAACCGCTGAAAGTAAATACAATAAATTTTGACATTTGGATTTATGCCAGAAAATTGAATATTACCTTACACCCTATATATGTACAGCTGTGAAATTTTATGCTTATATGTAAGTGGAAAACTATATTAGCAGATCTAGAGTTATAAGATATCATAAAAGAAAATCAAAAGATGTTGGATTAGGCATGTCGACATGTTCTAGCTTTTAAAAAAAAATATTCTATTCTACAGGAGGAATATATCATTCATAGCATGTATAGAGCATATTGTAACTTGAAACCTATATCAAATTATTGAACTAAGCAATATAGAAAAAAAAACTAAAGCTACAATTAAGTTATACTATTCAATGACTATTGAAGACCTATATATACATATACATATGATAATATATGCTCATAGATAGGCTAGGAAATAGTGCCACAGCATTGAAATGTGCATGACACCCAAACTCAAAAGGAGAAAAATGTAATGACATTGGAGCAAGGAATTCGAAATTGTGCTAATAAAGGAGAAACTCCGCCTTATAGGAGTATTATAGCCTGCATAGAAAGTTTATGATATATGTTTATTTTAAATTCATATGAACCCAAAACCTTGAAGTAAATACTATGGAAATGAATTTACTGTATGCGATTGTACATTTTTACATGAACCATTTAATACTTGTACCTGCATTTAACCAAATATCCAGTCATCAACAAGTATTAAGTACAAATACAAAGAGGTCCTTATAATATTGAAATACATTAGATATACATGTTGGTGCCAAACTTCTCGCCCAAAAAGAAGATATAAATGTAAAGCAATATGTATATGAATTATACGCGGCAATAGAAGTTATAAATGTGAATTATATATAAATAAACCATATATGCTCAAAATAAGACGTCGATGCAAATCAAGCATGTCAGTGGAATCTATATATATAGAGATACCGCCAATTTCACTAATGTACAGTCACCCTATCTAATATGCGTGGCGTTAAATTAAATGTTTTGGGCGTAGGCCAAACAGATAATTACGACGGTACTGACTTTTATAAACCCTACCACAAACAAAAATAAAACAAAATCCTGTTCACAATTAAATGGAATTAACAGAGGGAAAAGATAAAACATAATGGCGACGAGTGTAGACTATCACCACTGTAGCATGTACGCCGAGCGATTTCACGTCTCGTTTTAATCATGATTGCTATGCATGTGGATATGAGAAACAACAGAGAATTAAAATCAGCACCGAACACGATACTAATATCTCATGCTATTATCGATTTTAGAAAGAGAGATTGACGGAAAAAATTTGTAAACGAATCATGTTACAGTAGTTACGGTCGAACCATAAGGATTATAAATATTCATACGGTGGATTAACCAACTATAATTTCTCTGGAAGGAAAGCATAAATGCGGCCGCAACCTCTCCAAACGATTTTATACAGTAGTTGAAAAAACAAATTCAAAATACAAATTGATACGTCCAACGCAATAGTGGACGTCATAACTATTGGCTGGGGTAGAACTGTAGGCATGGAGATGTCGTTCATAGAGGTAGATCACCGATATAACCTATTCGGTATCCTTTCTCCTCGTAGGAACCATTTATAATATTCCAGTAAAACAAAAGGGAAAACAGTTCAACCGAAATATAAAATCGTAAACCCAGAATGAGTTTGACATCGATCTGGTGAATTCAAACGATAACTTAATGACCCAAAACATTCACAAGTTAAACGATTTGGGTTTACCTCCGAATGGAGTTGCAGAACTGCGGCAAGACGAAAACAGAGATTTATGAATACGCCCAAGAGGACCAACTCGCTCTCTGTCTCCAGTAGATAGACAGAGACGACGACTTCTTACCCTCTTGGCGCAGACATACGTGCAACTCTTCAGCACCATCGAAATCTGAAACCTATATGCACATGAGTCACACTAAAACTTGGATAAGGGAGACGAAAGGAGTTCAGCGTACATAAGATAGGAGGGAACTGGTACAGAGATCGATGAAATAACCTCTGGTTTAATGAACATCTGAAACCATAATTCCTCTGCCGGATATCTAGCAAGAAATCACAATGTTGATGTAGCAGGCGCAACACGTACCCAGAAGGGTACCCTGGACATCAATGAGCGCAGGGAAGGTTATGCGTCATAGGTACCGAGACATTAGATTAACCCTAGACCAGGGCTGGAGCTCAGCGCTCTCAGTACTGAAAAAAGCCAGAGCTGTCTGCTCAGAATCCACATGTCGAATGCTGGTTGGACGTGGGGCAAGGTACGCCGCCACAGGTTACATTCTCTCACGGGAGAGATACTCCTCCTGCAAACAAAACTCAAGAAAATGTAACGAGCCGAGTTCACATGCCAACAACCGTCGAACAGAGTATGGGCTAGGCGGCTCATAAGAATCGTAACAGTACAAAGATGGTGTACTTACGCATAAAACCCCGACGCGTAGGCGCTGGTTCCACACTCAAACGAACAATAGTAGACCCTCGCCAGTAGCGTCGAGTGGTAGGAAACCGCCAAATGCATACCGCCGCCATTAAAACCTGTGTGACCGTCCAAAACACCGCGACAAGTCAAGGTAATAATGAAATGGGATTAAGGAAGAACTGAGTTAGGGTTAGTCACGAAAAAAAAAAAATTTTCATAATGCAAAACATAGGTATATAACTCGGGTTTTGATTTCGGCGCAAATGAACTATATGGTATGCATACTATGCTACCGAATTTAGTCACTATAGTCTCCACTTCACTTACGCAGGTCAACAGTTTCAAAAGAGGAAGTCGCTATTGGCGAAATATAAATATATATGTTCATGTAATAAGTGTGTAAGTACGCCTTTGCAAACGAGGGTTTAAGAAAGCGTACATCAATAATTACATGCCTTAGTTATATATGTGGTTTCAAGGTTATTATTATTATTAAAAGGGTGGGGTGTCAAGGTTATTGTTATTAACAACGGGGCGTGGTGCATATGTATATATACATTGGTCAAAGGACCCTATTCGATATAGGTATCATATATATAATCATAGTATTAAAGGGATGGAACTATGTACGTAGTACACAAGATTTTCAATGTATGGGTAATACCTATATATATATCTATATATATTATAGATGTGGTATGTAAATATGGATCAAATATCTTAATAAGAGAGGTATTACATATGTATATGTGGTGGATAAAGATTCAAAAGAATTTGGTTGATAAATACATGTTAGCCCCATATGTTATCTATATATTTAAATATATATATATAGGTAATATATATGTATATATACATAGATCTCAAGATATTGGTGGGGAATGCATATGTGTTGGGAAAAAAATTATATACAGGAAATGGTCATTATGTGTAACATAAATGAAATACTGGAGGGTTACTTGACGGTAGCATGGGTGAACTAAAGTTAAATTCTCCTGAACTCATTATCCAAGTATGAAAAAAAAAAAAAAAAAAAATTCCCTAACTAGAGGTGTTACATGTTGTTACAAAAATCTTGTTGAATGAGAAACACTGTTGTTGGATCATTCTTCTTGTTTACAATGAGTTGATCCTTTTGATCTTATATCCTGATCTCATACCCTGCTTGACTTAAAGGTTCTTCAAAGTCATTAAACAAAAAATGTATGTGAATTCAATCACATTAAAAACACAAAGGGGATGGGAAGACCCCTTCCTTCAGCACATGGTGGTTGTTCTATCATCATTGGCCACGACTTTATTCCTACATTCTCCTCATCCTAACAAACAATGTCACCTAAAATCACCTAATATATCCTACTCATGACTGCATATTGTACAAAATCAAATTTTTATTCTAATTAAATCATTTTTATTTTTATTTTTAATAATGATACCTTCTAAGTATAGGGGATGGGAAGGCCCCTTCCTTCAACACATGGTGGTTGTTCTATCATCATTGGCCACGGCTTGATTCCTACTTTCTCCTCATCCCAATAAACAGTGTCACCTACAGTCACCTAATATATCCTACTCATGACTGCACAACATGTCTGTCATTCTCGACCAATAAAATATTCAAATCTTATCCTGAATATGTTGTATTTTAGTACTGGAGTCAAAGTTGCATAGAGCGTTATGAGATATATCCTTTCTATAATTATGCTGGCCTTTGACCACACTCTAGAGATACTTTATGTAATGGGATAGATGTGAAATTCTAACTGTTGAATCATGGTTAACTTGTAAAAGTAAATATTCAAATCCCATAGGAAAATATAGGGACTTTAAATTCTTGTGTGTTTCTAAAGTATTGTGATCTGATTGTTTCCAGTTCTGATCTATGAGATATTTATGAATTCGGTATGTAAGCAAACAACCACCATTTCATCTTCTTGCCTACTTCATTGGTAATTTCTAACTATTTCTACTGTACACACTATTGAACTAATTAACTGAACTTTTGTATACAATTCAGAACCGTTGTTCGAAAATGTTCTCATCAATTGTTTCCAGAGCCACGACCTTGGAGGTCTTATGTGATGGTGTAGGGGGTACCATGAACGGCCAACTCCAACTGGCGTGTTATCTTTTTTTTACTTTTCTAAAGCTTAGTAATAGTCTCTAGGATTTTTTTTATATTTGTGAAGCGAATTATACTAATTTCTTTATCGAAATATTGAACCTCATTAGAAATATTGAATGTCATGTCATAACAGATGAATATGGAGCTGCGCCATGTTCTCTCACCGCTTGGTCCAGTTAGAGAATTCTATTTCTTAAGGTTCTGCCAGCAGATTTATGCAGGATTTTGGGCCGTCGTGGATGTTTAAGAATAAATTTTAGTGGCGAACTCAATTCCGGTGAATTGCAAGAGGCAGCCATCGGGATTAATAATTCAAGACCTCCTTGGCAATTGTCACTACTACATGTGGGGGTGTTTTAAGACAATGTTTAAGATAATAGTCAGCATGGAAGCATTATCACAGACATACTCCATAGCAGCAACAAGAATTGGAGCGAGTTATGAAACTACTCTTGTTTTACTTGCTTTCCTTATAAATATATTTTTAAGGAGTTGTAGGCTTTCATTTGCAGCAAAACTCTATGGTAGAAATTTGGGACCTGCTAGTTCCGATCTCTGATATTTAACTGATTCAAGGCTGATATTTAACACAGATCTGTGTTATGACAGCACTGAAATTAAGTGTAAATTGGGCAATCAATTGTACATTTGGATGCATATACATTTTTACTATTTTTCGTTATCAAGGAAGCCAATTCCAATTATACAAAGGTGTTGAAATGGTGGAGCTAACCACTAGATATGAATTTATTTTTCCGGCATTTAATGTGATTCAACCTTTTCGATTTATATGTCAGAGATTAAACTCTCTTTGTAAGATGGAAAAATATTGTACATTTTTCTTTTACCTCATAATAGTCATGAAATGAAGTTCCAAATTATGAGGATCTTGCATGTTCAAATTCAATGGCATGAGTTTATTTTCAACGAATATAAGTGTGATGCCTTATTATTTTCAAGGTTGCTTTCTAGAATTGTTAAGTTTTGGGAAATTGTTTACTCACGTAGATTTAAAATGACTGTTGTTAGCTTTAAAAAAAATGGAATTTATTTTTTCTTTCCAAAAAAAACAGATTTTAAGGTAATTAAAATCACTATTTGGGAATTTGAAATGTTGAAACCACCTTAAAATAACATTTAAAATGATTTGTTTATTTTTTTTAAATATTTTTTCATATCGTCTCTAGAGAGCCAATAGTTTGAATTGTGGACATATAGTCTCTATAGAGACAATACATTTTTGATCTCAGCTATTGTCCATAAAGATACAAATGTTATTGTCTCTTCAAAGACAAAAATGAAAGTGTCACTACAGAGACAAATTGTAGACAAATGAAATTGTCTCTAGAGAGACAAATGAAATTGTCTCTTAAAAGACAATAACGTCTATGTCTTTATAGAGACAATAATAATATGTGTTCTATATTGTCTTTATAGAGACAATTGTTTGAGACACTAGTTTTGAGATAGTAATTTTGAGACAATTGTTTGAGACACTAAATTTGAGACACCCGCTTAAAGACAATATTGAAGACGATACACAATTTTATTTTTGTCTCTAATTAAGACAATTCACTCTAAAATTGTCTTAAATATTGTCTTAAAACACCCCAACATGTAGTAGTGTGCTAAATAAAAAATTGAAAGATGTATTGTTTTTAGTATAAATTTTTAGAATTTAAAAAATTTGAGATAAAATTTTGATTTTATTATTTAATTTATTTTTCTAGTATATAAATTTAATACCATAAAACTTAAATTAAAAAAAAAAAAATAACTGAAAAGAATCACGCTAAACACAACTCTATTAAAAAACACACCCCCCTCCTCATATGTTGATGAGCATCCACCAAATTATCAAATGCGGGTCGGCGCTTCTTCAAAACGTGGAGATTCGGGAGATATCAAAGAAAACCCTAGCACGATAAATACCCACGTTTAACTTGCGGCAGGGAAGACTCTTTCAATATATAAGCGCGCGTTTATATATATATATATATATATATATATATATAAACTTACTCTTTTTTTTCAGAAATATAAACTTACTCTTTTTATATATATGTTTTGGCAGGACATGTGAAGACGGGGAATCCATCATAAAATTGGCAAAATGTATTGAATAAAGTATTTCAATTGGATGGCATTGGGAGACGGGGGGATCTGTCAAAAGATTGTCAAGAGGGAATAAACTATTTGGCCCAGTTGATGCTTGTTATCATCCGGCATATTGAGCACAAGCGCTCTCCTCTTTGAAATTTATATATGTTATTTTTTATTATTATTTTAATTAAATTGAATTTAAGTTAAATTTACTTTTTAATATTAGATGGAAAAACAAATTGTTCATAAATAAGATACTATTATTAAAGTTAGATTAAGTATAGCTTTCTCACATAGATTTTATCTTCACATATGACTATTTCTCACCCTTAACCCATGCACATGTCACTATTACTCACCCTTAATCCATTCTTACTTATTTCGCACCCTTAATCCATTATTATTTGATTTAATAACCTAATAAAATTAAACCCCGCATTAGCTAACTAATCTACACTTTATAGATACCAATAAATTAAATTATATTTTCATCCAAAAAATAAACAATATAAAAAATAAAATAAACTAATTTTATCATAAATAGATTTTATTAAAATAATAATTTTATTTTAATTTATTTTAATAATATTAAGAAATCATTTTAAATCAAATTAATATTATTAAAACTTTAATTAAAATCTCAAACCCATAGTCACTTTAAAAAAAAAAAAAAATTAAAACTTATAAAATAAAAAAATATTACACTATCATTTTGTTTTTCCATACATACATTTTCCTTTTAAATAATCAAAAAACCTAAACAACAATAATATTATTATTATTATTAATTTTAATAAATATATTATTAATTTTAATAATAATTATTTAAATAAATGATATATATAATTATAATTTTTATTTTAAAAAATTATTATTTTATTATAAAGAAAAATAAATTTCTAATTTTATAATTACAAAATTATTGATTATTATTAATTTAAATAAAAATACTATTAATTTTAATAATAACTATTTAAATAAATGATTTATGTGATTATAATTTTTATTTTAAAAAATGATTATTTTATTATATAAAGAAAAATAAGTAATTAATTTTATAATTACAAAATTATTGATTATTATTAATTTTAATAAAAATACTATTAATTTTAATAAAAATTATTTAAATCAATGATATATGTCATTATAATTTTTATTTTAAAAAATAATTATTTTATTATTCAAAGAAAAAATAATATATGTCATTATAATTATTATTCAAGGATTCAAAGAAAAAATGATATATGTCATTATAATTATTTTATTATTCTCTCATCCGCTAGGCTAAGGATTGAAAAAAAATAAAATGGATGTCAGACTTTTGAAGTGGGGTGAAGTTAATATTGAATTTACCAATACCATGTTTAGAGGAAGCTGTAATAAAGAATGCATCGAGGCGATTGAAAATAGGAATAATTAGGATGTTCTATTTCTCATAACTTAGGCTTCGGTAGAATCCATAAAATAATTCGTTGTCATGCTTATGAAAAAAAGATTATGTCGCTTTCTTGCATGGAGATACTAACTCTGCGGCAACAACATATTTGCAATTGTATTCTTCATCAGAGATTATGTTGTACAAACTTCAAAAAGACAACTTTATTAAATCTTTATATAGACTTGCAGTATTGATTCAGTCTAACTCCCCAAAAGTATCAAGTCAGATATGGATTTTTAAAATGGATTCGGGAAATTCACCAAAAGTGTGGAGTCAGATATGGATTTTTAAAAAGAGTTGTCTTTATTGTGATTTTTTTGGAGTTTTTGGTGTTTGAATTTGGTGAAAAAAATCTGAGGTGAAATTTTAATTTTTGTTATTTAAATTAGTTTTCTTATAATATATATGGATTCAGCATCTCAAAAACTTCTAAGACATTTAGATTGTGCAAATTTACCCATTAAATTTAATTTTTGTTTTCAATAAATTCCTGCCAAATTTAAGAAAAATTAAATAGGAAAATTCCACCCAAAAAACTTTCAAAAAGATTACATAAAAACAACTCGTTTTTAAAATGGATTTGGGAAATACACAAAAGGTGTGGAGTCCGATATGGGTTTTTAAAATGGATTGAGTAAATTTTACTAGTGATGCTGTCCGGCCATGCTCTGCAAATCAAATAGAATCGCAGTGAGTGGAGTTTTAAAAAGTGTGTGCTTTAATGTTGTATCATATTAATATATTAATTCTGTTGTTAATTCAGAAATAATTAAATATATTATTTAACCAAATTTTAAATCAATGTAGTATCATTTTTGTATTATTTAATATAGTATCAATTTTGTATTATTTACTATAGTATTTTTTATTATTATTTAAATCATATTTATTATTAAAAATAGATAAATTTAAATTATTACAATAGCAAATAAATAATTAAAATAGTATCAAAATGTTATATTTCTAAGTGAGAATTTTTAATAGAGCAAATTCTCAATTATAAGTAACTTCACAAACTAAATTATTTTTTGTAAAAAAAATATTTTTAGGTTATATTAAACATAGATTAATTGCACCCTAGAGACGGTGTACAACTAAGCATGGGGAGATTTTGTTAGGTAATTCACTATGGGAGATGTTGTCAAGTAACATTAAATTTAAAATAGTAAAATAATCATTTAAATTAACAAAAAAAAAAATGCTTTTGTTATGAGGAAGAAATGTAATAGATAAAAAAATATTATTTAAATATAATTTTTTCACACGACAATAAATAACATTATTGATATTACATTATGTGTAATTCATTCTACATTTCATTCACATAATTCATTCTACATTTCATTTAAATGTGATATTTAAAACAAATATATATTTATGACAAAAAATACTTTAGTGTCAACCATAAGTAAAATATTTAATGTCCATATTAAATAACATAATTTTATGTATACTTTATATAAATAAAAATAAAGTAATTTAAATTGAAAATTTTCTTATGATTGAGAGAATTCGTATTCAATTGATAAAATAAAATAATAATTAAAATAACTAAATGTATACATACACGAAAAAAATATGAGGTGTCATATTTTAACAATATGAGGGGGAATATTTTAACATTTTAATTTCATCCATCTTAAATCTGTATCTATAATTGCCTAAAGGGGTCAAATCTCTTTTCACTCTAAAATATGTAGTGGTATACTACCAGAAGCATCATGGTCACTACCCTCATCACCATGATCACCACCCTCATCTAATATATCTTCCGTTGCATGTCGTACATCCCTCATCACTACCAATACCATATTATCCCCAATGATATGACAGATAAGACACGAAAATCCCTGTAAAGATCCACGAACCTAGGATTTGCACTGATATCTCGAGCCCTTCCAGGGCAGACTCTCTCATCAACCAAAAATCTAGCCAATTTGTCACAATAGTCCATCCAAAATTGCAGATCACCCCTACGAACCTAGACACCTACACCCCCCTAAGGATGTGCCTTATCCTCTTGGGCCTCGCACATCTCCTCATCTCTTCCATCCAGTGAGGGAGGAGGCATGTTCTTATCCAATGTGCCGATGTATACAAAATATATAGTACAAAAAAATAATTATATAATTTCATTAAACAATTTAATAAAACAAGTTAAAGAATGTGCTAAAATAAATTTTATTCTAATTAACTAAAAAATAAAATGAAAATAGATTAATTTAAAGAAAAACTAATATTACCTCTACCATATTTAGGATCATCCACTGTCAATAGGATGTTGGGACATTGTCTCCAATCAATCCCCATGTACGGAAAGACCAACGCGAAAAATGCTTGGTCATCCTCACTTGCATGTAGCGCCAATGCCTCGGTGGAAATCCTGGTCGGATACTCCGACATGCCCCTCTTGGGCATCCTCTGCCCCCACATGCACATATGAACCTTAATGACTAGGCTAGGAGGGCAACGTTCAAATATAGGCCTCGTCTCTGGAAACCTCTCAAAAAATAAACAAAAAAACTCTGAAGCGAAAGGGAAGGTCATCCTACCATGTCTCAATGCACAACATCTATCTAAATCCATAAAAAAAACCTAATAAAAATGGAGGTCTGTGTGATACAACATGGCTCATGAATCAAAGAATTAACATAATACAAAAGAGGGAAACTAATGTGTTTCCCATCACTACTACAGTGTGCAATGGTGGGGAATAATAATGAGAGGCATATAACCTCCTATGCAACAAAAGAATAAATATGTAGCTATCGTCCACACACCTACAAATATGTTGGATGTATTGCATGAGGCCCTACATGATCTGGGTAAATTACTGACACCCTTTTAACCAAGACCTTTTACTTCGGCTGATGTGTTAGAATTTCATTTTTCAAAGCATTAATGAACACACATGCAGAAATAATCAAGAAGAAAACATGTCAAAAATCATACAACAAAAATGCAATAGGTTTAATAATGGAGTTCGTCCTGGGTGGACTACATCTCCGAGCCTCGGTGTCTTGATGGTGTTGGTCGCTTCATTCAGTGTTCTAACTGGTGATAATGTACATGGATGTGGTTTACTTTTCATATAAGGAAAAGAGCCCTCAACATGAGTGGCAAAGCCTCTCCACGAGATGTTCCACTACAGGGAAATCTCACTCATACACACCTCCTATCAGCATGACAACTTCATACATGGTGACAAAGAGTATCTTGCCATCAAGGCAACAAAGGGATCTCACAACACAAATAGCCACACATGATAAACACATATCACATCAAATAATCATAAATATTATGCATCTTACATTAAGAAGGAACCAACAACAGCAAATAAACATGAAGAATTTGCATCATACATCAAGCAAGAATCGACATGACATAAAGCATCCTACAACAATAATCAATGTAGTACATGGCAACAATACTTCATATACCTCAACTTTAATGCTGGTTGAATAATTGGTTGCTCAAACGCTGGATCTAAATGCACCATTGCAAATGTGGCATCGAATAGAGAGAAATCGATTGTCCACATGTTGAAATCCGACACCGTCATCGCCATATGGAATGATCTGAAAATGGTTTGGATAACTTGTATGTACCTTACTCTGAGTACCTTATTCTGGATGCTTTTACAATCATAATGTTTTCCACTGAAATCCAAACTAAAGAGTTCTTAATTTCTCTTTAGTTTTGCTGAATACTTTTCATATTTCTGTCATAATCCATTTATAAATTCGAAAAGATCCAATAAATACTCCTACCTTGCCTTGTGTTTAATCTGTGTAAATTTTATGCAACTATCGAGTTATATTTTGACTCCAGTGCCCTATAGACATTAAAAAATTCAATACAATCAATTTTCCAAAAGCCAAAACAAAACTCAAAACCGAAGTACAATCATAACTAGCCTAAAACTTATCCAAACAAAGTTAAAGCTTAAAGAGAGAGCCCTCTCTGAAACTGGTAGGGCTAGATCCTAGTTTCAAAAGTTAGTTTGAGGTTGGCCTATGTGATCAGTTCTCACAATCTCTAGTAAATTACAAAACGCTAACAGGGGTGAATGCATGAATATGGATTACACTTTTAGGCCAAATGTGGCAATAAAATTTCAAAACTTTACTCTTTTATTGAATTGAAGCCCTCAAAAATCATATAAACATTTTGAATTTTGGTTCAGAGTAAAAAGACAATTTGTGGAGAATTATGTTGTTGTCCTAATGATATTTTTTGCAAAAAAATGTATTATCGTATGATATGTCAGTTTTCCATTAAATGAAATACTTGTCCTTGCAATTTTTCACACATCTTAAGAGGTATGTGTGTGTTCATGTATCACAACTTAGTCTAAAATATGTAATTTAAAAAAAATAGATATATGAGCATGATCTACACAGTCAAAACTAAGTTTTTCATATTAATTTTTTTTAAATGAAAATTTATATTTTTTATTATTTTTCGTACTTGGCAAAGTAATATTTCAATTTCATTTTGCAAACACGTGTTCACGTAATATTTTTTTAATTATTTAAATAAACTGAAAAACCAAGAGTACTATTTTGAAGAGAACTCGTAAACAAAGATAGTGTTACTTATAGAATTTTTTTTGTTGTCTATATTTTATGTTATTGATTTTTTATTCATCTTCTTTAAAACTGTCCAAACAAATTTCAAGAATTATGTTTATAAGTAGTTATATGAAAAATATCATATGAACTCAAAAATGTCAAACCCATGTCATTAGATAAAGTATTCCTTCATGAATCCAACATGATCAACACTGCCACCCAAGGAAATGTTTTTCCCTATGTATGCTAGGGTACAAAATTGTTTTGCAAAAATTGTTGCAGAAGGGGTGTTGAAATTGTGGACTTAAGGACCTCAGAAGCTCGAGTGCTTAAAAATATCTATCGAGTGCTTCAATTTTAAATTCAAATAGCTCGATCAATATTATGTTTAGCTCTCAAGAATATTTATTGAGTTTTTAAAAATAGCTCAATCTATCCATCTTTGTTTTCACCTAAACATGTGTTCTCATGCCAAAAAGTGTAACTCGACTCCATGCTATCATTCGTCCACAACCTGTAAGTTTTTTCCAAATGGTACTAGGTTTATGTGACCATCAAATATTTTGGAAAAATATGAAACACAGGGAATATTTAGTTCTTCTTCGATATTGAGGGAGTGGAAAATCCTAGATGGCATTGCAGGAAGAGATACTAGAGCTTACAATCACAGGCAGGGTCACCTGATGAAGCCACATGATATCATAAGGGTTTATATTCCTATAGTTAATGAGATACATAAGGAGATGGATATTTATTTACCAAATATTCGATAGAGTATAGAGCTAAAGGTATTTCATGCAGATGATTAAATTTCATGTAGGTGAAGGCACTACGAGTGTTCGATGAAATTACTAGGAGACAATCATAGATGTGATAAGATCGGTGGAAACATCTCTTGCATATGAACAAGTGTCCCTAAAATCCAACATTTCCACACATACAAAATTCTCTTTGTTTGTGTTTCCTAGTATTCTTTCTAGAGTTAAAATGGATTTGTTTTCCTTCTAGATCCATGGAAAGGAAACAACGATTGCCTTCCATGGAAACCATATTTTCCAATTTAATATTAGACCTTATCATCCCATAATTATATTGTTTAAACATAATATTTATCTAAATATTTTCTCATATTGAATATGAAGGAATAAATAAATAAAATATTGAAAACCAGATCATTTAAAGGGTCGATATTCAATAAAATCTAGCTACATTCATAGACTAATAAGGGCATAGATGGATCCTTTTTCCTGAAACCTGTCAGAGTTTGAAACATAGGGATGTGATATGCATTTGTTCCAAGTGTGAACGAAAGATGTTGAAGATCACATAACATCATTCTTACTAGAGCGGGACAAATTGATGGCGACCCTGTTAGAATGGTAGTGGAGGAAAATAAAATTAACACAAAAAAAAAAAAATCCTATACAAAACAACAGCATGAGCTGTAACTCTTATATTTATCATCTAAAATTGATGTTTACAATGAACCCGGTGAAGGGTATTTATACCTTTTCTACTAATGACTCACTCAAAATAACTTCATCATGCAAACACACTCTAAATTAGACTTTACTAAAAATAAGATTAACACAAACTCAAACACTCTTGACTCAATTATCTGACACTCTAAATTTATACAAGTCTGCATGCGTGAGTAATTAGCTATGCTTAACACTCTCCCTTAATTACGACTACTAAAATAAGACATGATTCATTATAAATAAAACATGTCTTCTATTCTATGTCTCAGTTAGGCTGGAAAAAATGAAGTTTCCTATGTGAAACTCAAATACATATTTTGCTAATGGCTTAGTCAATATAACGACAAATTGATCGCTTGATTTACAAGGCTTAAAATAGACTTATCCATTTCTCAGAAGTTCTCTGATGAAACGATTATTATATTAATATTATTTCCCTTTTCATGAAACACAATATGCTTGTACGTTACAATGACTCAGGTGTTGTCACATTATATTGTTGTTTCTCCTTCTTGTTTCTACTGAATTCCATAAAAAAATATTCTTAACCATATAGCTTGGCATGTTGTGGATGTTTTTGGATATATATTTCTTTTGCTGATGAAAGTGTCACAATAGGATGCTTCTTAGATGCCCATGATATCACACCTGAACCAAGATGAAACACATAACTAGAAGTTCTCTTTCTATCATCCAAACTTCGTACAAAATCATTATCAGTGTATCCAACCAAATCCTTCTATTCCATGCTTGCATAAAATATGCCATAATCTCTAATTCATGCTATGTATCTCTAAATTATTTTTCCTTCTCTCCAATGTCAGTCTTTTGGTGACTCCATAAACCCAACAATCAAACTAACTCCTTGCATAATTTTTTGCCTTGTAGCGGTGAGATATATGAGGATTCCAACCAATATTTTGAATAGAATTGTATTGACATCTGATCCTTCATCATCCTTACTTAAATTTGTACCTGTTGCAACTAGTGTAGGAGTAGGTTTACAATTTTCCATCTCGAATCTTTTCAACAAATATATTGCGTATTTATTTTAACAAATAAAACTTATTTTCTTAGACTGCTCAACTTTTATACCGAGAAAATATTTCATAAGACCAAGATCTTTCATTTCAAATTATTTCTTCATGGATCCTTTAAATTCATCTAATTCAAAATCGCCAATATAGATGATGTTAGCCACATATAAGAAAACAATAAAAATATGTCCATGCTCATTTACCTTTATGTACAACGTATGTTCAATGCTTCTTATGGAAAATCCATTCTTGATCATGTAACTATCAGCTCTACTATAAACAAGATATAGGTGCTTGTTTGAGTCCATAAAGTTATTTCTTTAATATGTAGAATTTATCTTTTTGACCTTCAAATTCATAAATTTGAATTTGTTCAACATATATTTCTTCTTATAGGATACCATTAAAGAAATTTGACTTCATATCCATCTGATACACTTTCAACTTTTTCTAAGCTACTGTTGTTAAGACTATATCCAATATGACTACCAGAGAAAACATTTCTCCAGATTATATTCCCAGTTGCTGCGAGCACTCTTTTTCTACAAGTCTTCCTTTATACATTCAAATTTATCCTTTCTCATTCAACTTTGTCTTGTACACCCATTTCACATGATGATATTTTTACCTTTTGGAAAATCAACCAAATCCCAACTATCATTTTTCTTAATAGATTCTATTTCTTCATCCATATCTTTCAACTAATTTGCATCTTTGATATCTTCTTCCAACGATGAAAGTTGAAATGATAACAATGAAAAGTTTGAACTAACATCCAAATCATCATAAATAAATTACAAAATTCTCATTTTTCTCTTACCATTGGTTGACTCATCACTTGATTGATTACTGGGAGCATATCAATTTGTTTACATGCTTGAAGACCCATATTGTTCAGAAGATCTTGGATTCTTTGCTGGTGTGGCCTTATTTGGTGTCTTCTCTTGTGATCCATGTTATTTATTTTCTACCACATCCTCTTCTTCTATGAGTGGTATTATTGCATCAACTATTTTGTCTATAGTCCCATTCCATGACATGGTTATACAATTTTTAAGCTTTTTATTACTCACTATAATTGGTAAATATGTATTTTTCACTTTTATCATCCAACTTGCCTCTTAGCTTTTTAGGGACATGTCCATATTCTACACATACAAACACTCTAATATGAGATACAATACAATACATATGTGACCATGCTTCTTCTGGCACTTCGTTTTGTAACCCTCTTTGCAATAGATTTGTTTATCACATAAAAAACACATGCAACTGCTTCTCCCCAATACTCATTTGACAAGTTTATTCCTTTCAACATGCTCCTTGCGATGTTCATAATTTTTCTATTCTTTCTCTCTACTACACCATTATGTTTTGGTTTATATCTAGTTTTAATCTGCCTTTTGATTTCATGTTGTTTGCAGTAAGCATGGAATGCCTTCGAATCATATTCTCCACCACGATTTTATCTCAATACCTTCATATGACATTCACTTTAGTTTTCTAATAAGGCTTTGAATTCTTTTAACTTGATATTAATTATTTACCATAATTTTATATTATTTAATATTATTAATTATTTATCTTGATATTATATTATTTAATATTAATACTTATTTTTTAATTTTTTTAAAGTTTTTATTAATATTGTTATATTTTTTACTTAATATTTGTATCTCTATTTTTAATATTTTTGGTGTATAAATTTTTTTATATCTATGATATTATTTAATAATACTAATTAATTAATTTGAATTTTTTATTTTTTTATTAATATTATTATATATTTTATCTAATATTTGTATTTTTAATATTTTTGGTGTATTAAAAGTTCTACATCTATAGGAAAAGTCAATGAAACAGTGCATTTTTATTTATTATATGGATTGAACTTTAATGGGTTTTCGATGCCTTGGATTTATAAGCTTAAATTTTTGTTCCATTTTACAACATTTTACTTTCTTGATGTTGATGTAAGAGTGTACGTAATATTAGCCTTTAATATAGATGATTTATCTTAATTTTAAATCATAAATAAAATTAATTACATTAAATGTCAATATTCAATACTAAATATTTATATAAATTCATAAGTTTTTAATAAATTTGTACAATGATTAATAACTATTATAAGTATTTTTTATTAAGTATTATATTTTTAGGTAATATTTTGTGTCTTTTGTGGATGCCTTATACATATTTTGAAATATTCCTATCTTATTTAATATTCTCTAAGAAGAGTGGTGCTCTAATTTTACTCAACAATATTGATTCTCCTCATGAGGTTTAGAACATCAATCATCTATTTTTGGTTGCAAAATGTCAAAATTTCATTTTGTTTTGGAGAACTAGTTTACTGTAGTTAAAGTTTTAGGGATATATTTTTTATTTTGACACATAACTGTTTATTTTAGTTTTGAAATATGAATGATTTATTTTGATTTTCAAGTATTAATTTTTCACCTTAGATTTATGGAATTGGTGTAAATGCTCACATAAAACAAAATTAAAATTTTCACCTTAAATTTTAAATTATATATATATATATATATATATATATATATATATATATATATATATATATATATAATTTTAAAAATGTTTACATAAAACAAAATTAGAAGCCTTCACCAAATCCATATTAATTTTAAATCATTTAAAATTAACATAAATATTAAATTATAGAATAAATTTCTAAATTTTAAAAATAACTTTATTATTTTACTTTTAAGTATATGTCTTTTGAATTCTCAAAAGAAGGAAGTATTTTTCTTTTAAAATATAGTTTTCCACATTATTAAAATAATTTTTATTTATTGGGACCTTTGCATTTATGTGATTGTAAAATTGAGAAATTACTAAATACGTAATAAAATGAAAGAACTTACAATTGGAAGAAGTAACATGAGAAGATGAGTCTTTCATGCCAAAACAATTGTATTTAATATGTTTAAGCCAACACTTCTTTGAAGGGATAGGGCATGTCAATAATAGAACCTCTTGTTAAGCTGTAAATATTGAATTATTACAATTCTAGAGTTATATAAATAGGTTAGTCATAAAATTTCATTGTACCCTTTGATTATAATTGTACCCATGGTCTCCTACTTATATTACAAGAAGACCTATTCTTAGGATCATCTCATATTGTCTTAACATTGTATTCATTGTAAAAGAAAGTGGATTGCATTCATTTTCATTTTAGTATATTCAAGGTGTTTTCTTCATAACAAATTGGGTGAAGGAATCTGTAAGAGAGGGAATAACATTGAATGTTTTGGAATGTTCCATTGGAATGAGGGTTTTCTAAGCTTGAACATCTCCATTTTGAGTAAATGGAGTCTAGATTATTCTTCAAAATGTGACATTCCCTGCAAAAGCATGAGGATCTCATCACTAAAATGACCTCTTGTTTTTAGTCACTTATGGATAACATAAGGAAATAAATAAAACAATATCAAGATAGAAATAATCATGTGCATGTTGTTTAAAAAAAAGAGACAAATATGTGCTTTTGGAACTATTAATCCATGAATTAGGTTACCAATGTGGTAGGGACCTAAGAACATCACTAAATGACTCCCACTCCTACTCATATCCATTGGGTTCACACATGGCTTAGCATCACACTCTCAAATTGGAACAAACCAAAATCACTCCCATCAACCATGAAATAACAAGGAAGCTACAAATGGATACAATATTGTACTAGAGCTATCCTTCACCTTTGAACCACTATTATATATGTCATATATTCTCTTTTTTATGTAATCAATTCTCATACTTTTAAAGTTATTAATACATTATTTTTGGACATTATTTTTTCTTACTATAAAATTAGGAATATATTTCCAAAAAATAGTTAATTCAAATTATAACTTTAAATGAAAATATAACATCTATATTAAAAAAAAAATACACACTTAAATAGACAAAATAAAATTATGTAAAATGTAACAAAATTTAGTGCGTAATGCAATCAAAATGCCATACTCCATTAAATATTGTGGAAAAAATGTACAAAACACACCACCACCTCAATGCACTTTTCTCTCATGATTCATGCTTTCTACTATAAAACCTTCCTAAAATGTTTCATTAATATACAAAATGTATGTGAAAATTATATGTCCAATATAAAAAATAAAAAAAATTGTGTGATAAAAAACAAAATGAATACTACAAATATTTAATTATTAAATAAGTGTGCTAAGATGCACTATATAATTTAGTATGGAGGAGATGTTGTATTGTGTCTAAATGAGTGTAAACATTGAAATATGAGATTAATATGGAGGACATGTTGTAGTGTCCATAAATGAATGTAAACATTTAAATTTTGGATCAATATAGAAAATATATTGTAATGTCCATAAAATAAAACATTAAATAAAAAATAATAAGAATAAAATAAAATAGTGGTTGGATTAAAAAAGTAATAAAAAATAAAAGTAAAAATGGATTCAATTTAATGCAAATATTTTTAAGACATATGAACTTGAAAATGTGTTCACATCCAAGCATATTTTTAATATGTGATATTTCAAACACCATCAACTTACATAAATATATTATTTTTGTTTGGTGCACTGCCTCTTATTTCTTATTGAGCAATTTAATTCAATTATATAGATTTTGAGTCCTTGCTTTCGCATAAATTATTACTTTTTAAATGATAATTTTGTTGTCCTCCTCCATTGGCTAAATAGTTTCCATACAACTTTTCTTTCTTTTGCCTCAAATTTGAAGAAAATGACAAAGCAACTCTTCACAAATGCATCTTTCATTAAAAGGAGATGCAATAGAAACATTTATTTTGGTCGATGATAAAATCATTCACAATAATGAGAGTGTTATCATGCATGTTATCACCATTAAAAATTTATTGTTACATGTACAAGAGTATCTTATCTAAGAAACAATATGCTAACCACACCAACATCAAGGTATTGTAACAATGCCATTTATCATGAGTTACTATAGAAATGATATAGTCATTGAAGGTTACAATTACTCTCATTTAGAGAATATATTATATTGTTTGGTCATAATCATTATAGCTCCACTACGCAACTCTATTAAAATGATACTGCTAAGTTATGATCAAAACGAGTGTTGTTGAGGGAATATTTGTGGTGCATCATGGAGTACAAAGAATGGTACACACTTTCTTGATTTATATTATTTATAGTAGGAAGGGAATAATTCATTGATGCTAGATGATGATAACAACATGGTATATCTCAACAATAGGAGAGATAGTTAATATAAATACAATGCTCTAAAACCAATTTGTCGTTAAGCTTGATAAGGTCTAAGGATGGTGCTCCAAAACCAGCTGATCGTGAAGGTTGGTAAGGTGAGGTGGTTGTAAGTTTCTAATTTTTTGTTATAGTGTTTCTCATGTAGGGAGTGCTTAAAATGATAAATTTGTTAACCATGCGCATTGTTGTTGTAGTGATTATGAATGAAGATAGGGATTAATTCCAGAGTTAGGGATATAATGGCTCCTGCTTGGCAATGCACATATCGATCCTTGTAGCCATGATGCATAAATATATGCATATATAGAGGGTGAGGATTTGAAATAGGTGTTTCAATAGTTGTAGAACTAGAGTCATTTAGATAATGGAGATAGCACAATTGATTGTCATCTTTAGCATGGGTTACTTTATAAAATGGACAAGTTATGTGTTCCTAAAGGTGAGTGACTACAACTAATCATAAAGGATCACACCTCATGGTTGCAAGGAATTTTGGTGTAGAGAAAAAAATAGTGAACTTATAGAGTTATGTATATTGGGCAGTAATGTGACAAGATGTAGTTGGGTTCATAAGAGGATGTATGTTTTGTTGTACAAACAAGCCTAGTAACAAGAAATGGAATCTATACCATCCCTTACTTGTACCCACTCATCATTGGGAAAACATTTCCATGGAATTTGTGGGAGATTTACCAACCATTAGGAATGGCCATGAGTATTTATTTGTGGTAGTTGATAGCTTTATGAAGGTGTGGGTTCTCATGTCTTGTACACATACCATCATTGATAAGAAGTAGCACACTTTTTCTTTAGATAGGTTTGGGTGCACTCTGAGATACTAAGGACCTCTAGCCTCCCTTGGGTAACCTTTTCCTGGTTATTTTTTTGTCTCGCTCTTTGAATTTTTCCTCTAATTTTCATTGACCCAACTTTTAAAAGAAACGATGTAAAACCCAATCTGTTTTGTCTTCACAATTTTCCTTGCCCAACATGGCAACATAATAAACCAACAATTTTCTCAACACTCAAAGAATTAAATAAGGAATTGTATAAATGTTGTGGTTATTTAGTTAGTTTCCTATGTAATTTTTCATCAGTGATCTTACTTTGAGCATAACCAAATGTTGCTATGGAAAATTTACATCACCAACAAAGAAACCAATTAAGTAGAAGGTTTCTCTTCATAACCATAATCATACCTACAATCATCTGAATAGCTTGTTTGAAATCATCCTTTTCCTCGCATCAATTTTGTCGTAGTGCATACATGATGATCATTTGATTCCTTCCCATTGCCTGCATTTCACATTAAAAATTTTGTTCAACATTGAAACTACCAACTCAATTCATCATGTTGTTGGTATTGTTAGTTTGACTTCTCCT
Source organism: Pinus albicaulis (assembly GCA_034641835.2). Lineage (NCBI taxonomy): Eukaryota > Viridiplantae > Streptophyta > Pinopsida > Pinales > Pinaceae > Pinus > Pinus albicaulis. The sequence goes on from CM076571.1 coordinate 479,462,321, forward strand.
ACATACATCATGCGCCAACATGATGTTTCAGAAACTCCCAAGAAAAATATCACCTTTTGTGACATGTTATCTTGTTGCATTAATGTCACCTTATTGGGCATGCAATGCCATGTTGAAGGGAAGAATATTTATGACCTTCACACTTTAGGAACTGCTCTCATCCTTGTAATAAAATGGGGTCATGTTGTTAAGTTGAATGGAATTATTATTAGAGCTATGCCTGCCATTTGCCTTTTTATAAGCCCAGATATTAATGAAATGTTCCATCTATAACAATTGTTTCAAAAAACAGGTTTCAATGCATCATTTCCTTCAAAAATTAAAAAATACACAAACGTCTCTAATAAGACTCTCAAAACAAAAACAATCTTTGAACTTGTTGCAATGTCTCCCTTCAAGAAAACTCCATGGATTGTCATCCATGCTACTGCTACAATAATCAACATGGAAAATTTTCACTTCCTTACATGCCCCCTTATTATTTATGCAATGCAATGCATGAAAAATGTTGTCCAATAATTCCAATATGTGTGGCATTGCACAAAATTCAACATTGGCTTGGCTTGTGACTACCGCTTTGTACTATGTTTTGAATTGCATGATCACAAAATTATCATTGCTTTCAATGATGTTGCAACTGAACTCTTGGGTGTAATAAAAAAGGACCTTTGTCTCCTTTCAAGCGAGCTAGAATCTATAAAAGACATCTCCACCAAGATCAAATATTTTCATTTCCTTTTCACTTGTTCTATTAAAACATATTTTCAACAGCATTTAATGTCTCCATCCTTCCCTTATGTCGTGTGATCTATGTTTACAATTTATTTCATTCCATTTTTAAAAACCCCAAAAAAATTGAACTCATCTATATAGCTTGTCTCTACAAGGATTGCCATTCCTCTCAGATATTTATGTTAGTGTTACGTTTTTCTTAAATTTAACCTCGTACTATATTATTTAAAATATATATAAGAATTTAAATTTCCATTATATTTCATTATCCATACATTTCACTTTTATTACTTTCCACATTTCCCCTTATACATTGTCCTTTTTCATATTTCAAGAAAATTACTACTGTACAACCTTTTAAAATATTCAAATCTAAAAATTAAATAAATAAACTAATAATTGCCAAATAAATTAAACCCCTGGGCTTACGAGAATGTATGTTGATTTGTATTTCAAACCTTTTCAAATATTTGATAAACGGATACCAAATTGGATACCTTTCGCAAGTATCCAACACGTGTAGTTGCAATTTGAATAAAAATCCTTTTGATACCTTTTGCAAGTTTCCAACGCGTGTACTTGCAATTTGAATAAGAAAGTAAATCTCGAAATGATTATCGCGTAGTTTTGAACGTTCCTTGTTTATTTAAAAAAATGTATTTTTTATTGAATAATATAGATCAATAATTTTTTTTTTAATATTCAATATATTTATTTTTCGATCCGCGATCATTTTCATGTGCAGAGGGCGCTAAAAAAAAATTAAAATCTTATTTGGTCGAGTTCAAAAATCTCATTTATAGCATATGGAGGAGGTCTACGAAGTTAACCACATTTAATTACGGACCCTGTTCATAGGTGGGTTTATTAGCATGTAAATAAAAATTTGAAAAATGTGTTGTTTTTAGCGTAATTTTTTAGAATTTGGAAAAAAATTGAGGTGAAATTTTGATTTTTATTATTTAAATTTTTTTTCTAATATATAAATTTAATACCCTAAATTTTTTTTAAAAATTAAATAAAAAACTTTAAAAAATCACACTAAACACGACTCTATTAAAAAAACACACCCTCCTCCTCATATGTTGATAAGCATCCAGCAAATTATCAAATGCGGGTCGGCGCTTCTTCAAAACGTGGAGATTCGGGAGATATCAAAGAAAACCCTAGCACGATAAATACCCACGTTTCAACTGCGGCCGGGAAGAATCTTTGAATATATAAGCGCGCGTTTATATATATATATATATATAAACTTACTCTTTTTATATACATGTTTTGGCAGGACATGTGAAGACGGGGAGGGGAATCCATCATAAAATTGGCAGAAGGTATTGAATAAAGTATTCCAATTGGATGGAATTGGGAGAGGAGGGGATCTGTCAAAAGATTGCAATTGGATGGCATTGGGAGACGAGGGGATCTGTCAAAAGATTGTCAAATAGGGAATAAACTATTTGGCCCAGTTGATGCTTGTTATCATCCGGCATATTGAGCACAAGCGCCCTCCTCTTTGAAATTTATATATGTTATTTTTTATTATTATTTTAATTAAATTGAATTTAAGTTAGATTTAATTTTTAATATTAGACGGAAAAACAAATTGTTCATAAATAGGATATTATTAAGGTTAGATTAAGTCTAGCTTTCTCACATAGATTTATCTTCACATGTGACTTTCTCACCCTTAGTCAATTCACATGTGAGTATTACTCACCCTTAATCCATTCTTATTTATTTCTCACCCTCAATCCATTTTTATTTGATTCAATAACCTAATAAAATTAAACCTCGCATTAGTTTAACTAATCTACACTTTATAGATAACAATAAATTAAATTATAAAAAATAAAATAAATTAATTTTATCATAAATAGATTTTATTAAAATAATTATTTTATTTTATTTTATTTTACTAATATTAAGAAATCATTTTAAATTAAATTACGGCAAATTTAGTAATGTAGCATAGAAAAAATTTTCACTTTAAAACTTTAGTTAGTCTTGTTATCTTATATAGATGTGAGGTTTAGGGTTGCAGCCTTTCTAGAGAATCTTGGAGAAAGATTGAGCAAATCCAGAAGCATTTTATAACTTATAACCTTAAAATTAAAAGAAATACACCCTACCCTATTCTCCTTATAGAAGTGGGTCTTTCCCCTATTGAGAGCCTAGCTATGACTAGACTTCTATTATACAATCACAAGCTCAAGCTCAATTGCATAGGAGACCATAGACTTCCTAAGCTAGCTTTAAATTTCAGCCAAAACCACCTAAGGCTTAAACAAATTTGGTATAAAGACACCAAGGCCTAATTAAACCATTGGGAGATCGACGAGAATGTTGCATTGCAAAACATCAATAACATTAAAAAATTGTTACTTCTAAGTTCAAAGAAAAAATTTGGTGTGAGAAAGATCTAGCAGCTAAAACAAAATTAAGGTATTATAACGAGGTCATCAACCCCACCTTAGAAGATCAAGAGTATCTCTCTGTTTTAACTAGCCCAAAGAAGAAACTTAATATAGCCAAGATTAGAACGAACTCTCATGAGCTCCATAGTGAAACGGGTCGTTGGATAGTTCCTAAAACACCGTGGATTGAAAGAATCTGCCATGTCTGTGAGAATATGAACATCGAGGATGAAAATCACTTCCTCTTAGAGTGCCCTGGTATAACCACATTTGAGCTCAATTTCATAATCTTTGTTGCAACACTAACCTTCCTAGCCTTTTAAGATATCAAAATTATAGTGAGCTCTAGAGGCTTCTCTCCAAGCTTTTTGAGCATAGGAATAAAATCTTAAATAAAATTAAATAACTCTTTTCTTTAGGTTCGATAGACCAAAGATTAGTCTCAGTGGACATTAACCATCATCATCATCATCATCATTAAAAATTTAATTAAAATCTCAAATCCAAAGCCACTTAAAAAAAATATAAAACTTGTAAAATAAAAAAATATTACACTATCATTTTGTTTTTCATACATACGTTTTCCTTTTAAATAATTAAAAAACTTAAGCAACAATATTATTATTATTATTAACTTTAATAAATATATTATTAATTTTAATAATTATTATTTAAATAAATGATATATATGATTATGATTTTTATTTTAAAAAATTATTATTTTATTAAAAAAAAAAATCTAATTTTATAATTATAAAATTATTGATTATTATTAGTTTTAATAAATATACTATTAATTTTAATAATAATTATTTAAATAAATGATTTATGTGATTATAATTTTTATTTTAAAAAAGGATTATTTTATTATATAAAGAAAAATAATTTTATAATTTTATAATTATAAAATTATTGATTATTATTAATTTTAATAAAAATACTATTAATTTTAATAAAAATTATTTAAATAAATGATATATGTGATTATAATTTTTATTTTAAAAAATAATTATTTTATTATATAAAGAAAAACAAATTTCTAATTTTATAATTACAAAATTATTGATGTAATTTAAATAAAAATAACAACAATGAAAAAGAGAGGACGTTCATACTACTGCTAGGGTAGTGTCTTTTTTAGTTTGGATATAAAGGAAATGTCTGCTACATAATTGCTGATACTAGTGGATAAGTACCAAGACCATTGAATTTTGGATATCTATTTTTCATCACACTTGGTTTGGGACGGCATCCGATGACATGGCAATCCACGTGAAAACTGCCCAAAATGGATTAATCAATTTGCAAAGTACATGCTCAGCACCCGGCACCCTAAGGAAATAAACGGCATTGCTTCTGTTTATATATAGATCTATCCCAGCCATAGAACGAAAATCATATCGAGGGGTAAGAGCCCAGCGTTGCAAGTAGATCCTGAAACGATGGGGTTGCAGCTTTTCATTTTGTTTGGTATTATCTCAACTCTCTCTGTGAGAGGAACATTGTCTATTCCAACAACATTGCAAGGCCCCTTTAAGCTTGTCACTGTGCTCCTTGATCCCACTCTGCGCAATGGAAGCGATGACTTGCCCAACTACGACCCTCGCTTCGTTAAGAGAGTTCCTTCTATCTTCCCCGAGCAAATAATGTTTGCGCTTTCAACCACCCCTAACTCCATGTGGGTGTTGAAAATATTAAAGTCACGTGCCAGCCTTGAGCAGGAAGAAAAGAGTACAAGGCAGCAGACGCAGAGCTTTGAGTGCACAACACTCTGTATTGAAGAATGATGGAGAACCGTAAGGTGAATTAAATTGTGATGGGCCGTAGCCACAATTGTAGAGGAAAAACTGAATTCGTGATGGACAGAGCCGTTTTTGTCTACGGAGGAGCAGAGTAAATTAAAAACTGTCATTTCGGGTGTTTAAAGCCCTCAACAACCAAAATGGAGAAAATTGTTTAAACACAGCCGAAGTCCTTTTATTTCTGAATTGGCGGACAAGTGGTCCCCACCATTTATATGCCAATCGGAATCACAAATCGCAATGTATATGAATCATAAACCAAGTGTCTTGTTAATATGGAGAGTTCCACAAGCGGAACAGTTGTACACAATACAACCAAAACCTTATGTTATAAATCGCCCCCACCACAGCGGAGACCCATGGGTCCACTTGACCACGTGGCAATGTTTTAATGGAATCGCAAAGTTCAATCACAAGGTTCAATCGGGACGTCTTTGTTATGAGCTCCAATCGAAGGCCGGACCCAATCATGTTACATACCACAGTTTATTATTGAATCGCATCCGCTCTTCAATCGCAAATTGCAATTTTGTTTGGTTGCACGTTTTGTTTAAAGCGCAGACCCGACGGTCTTATTACACTGGAGTTATATGGTCATCGCATCCGTTGTATAATCGCAATCGCAACATCGCACTTCACCAAGTCGCAAGTTTTGTTTGTCACCGTCAATCCGCCGATTGTCGATTGCCAACTGCGATGTGGTCCCCACTCGTACGTCGTTCATTTCATATTTTTAAAGTTCCGCAAAGGTTTTTCCTTTGAAATTTAATTTATTTCTTTGTATTAAGTTTTATATATAGTTTTTAATGTTTTAATATATATATGCGCGGCATATAAAAAGGAAAGCCCCACGACTCTGTGATTGGTATTGTATCATTTTTTCTTATTCTGCACAGCAGCACCAAAAGAAAGAACACAACAATGTTGGTTATGAGACAGAGTGTGTTATTTGAAAAATAGTGAAGGTTTTTGTGAACTATGTGTTGCAGCAGTCACTAATTTTGTAAATCCCTCCATTTGAGGAAGATCTGTAATAGTTTTTTTTTTTAAAGAAATAGAAGTTTGTTTCAGTGTTGAAAACTCTGTCTCCAGTCAAATTTTAATTTCTCTGTGTTTATAGGAGAGGAGCTTACTCTCTCCATTTAGAATTCTCAATATTCCAACATGGTATGAGAACTAGTTTAGGCTCTTTGAAGGTTTCAAAGAAGTTGAAGAAGAAGAAGACTTGTTGCAGTGTTTTCTCTAGCAGTGTGAAAGCCCAGCAGAAGTCAAAAGATCAGGTATTTCTCAAAGATAATAGAGCTGTTGTTTTGTTTTAAAAGAATTTGTTCTTTCAGAGAAAGAAAGACAGTTTGTTTAAGTTCAGAGTTCAGTTTAAGAGCAATGGCTGGACCAAGTACAGGAATGAACATTGGAAATGTTCAACTTCCACAATTTAATGGAAAGAACTATGATTATTGGGTCATTACCATGAGAGCCCTGTTTGTCTCACAAGACTTATGGGATTTTGTGGAAGATGGTTTTGTTGAACCAGCTGATGAGCAGGCTTTTAATGCCTTAACTCAAGCAGAGAAGGATTTATTGAAGAATAATAGAAAGAAGGATGCTAAGGCCCTCTTCTATTTGTATCAAGCAGTAAATGAGAGTGTTTTTCCAAGGATAGCAGCAGCCTAGAGATCCAAGGAAGCATGGGAAACTCTGAAAGTAGCCTATCAAGGCATGGAGAAAGTTAAGACAGCAAAACTTTAGTTGCTGAGAAGAGATTTTGAAACTCTTTGCATGAAAGAATCAAATAATGTAGATACATTTTTTACACACGTGATTGGGATTGTAAATCAGATAAGGTCCCATGGAGAAACTCTCGAAGAAAGAAGAATTGTGGAGAAAATTTTGAGAAGCTTACCCTCAAAGTTTGATGTTATTGTTTCCACCATAGAAAAGACCAAAGATCTCTCACAGTTCATAGTGGATGAACTACACGCCTCACTGATAACTCATGAATAGAGATTGAGCAGAGATGAACACTCATCTCTTGAGCACGCCTTCAAGACCCAGATGCCTTCAGGAAGAGAAAGAGGTCAAGGCAAAGGAAGACGAAGAGGCAGAAGCCAAAACAGAGGTGGAAGGAACAGCTCTTCACATTCACATGGAAGGAGTAATAGTCAGAGTCAGAGCCATGGCCAATGCAACAGCCAGCAAGGTGGACATCAACACCAACATGCTCATGGACAAAGGTATGACAAATCCAATGTCCAATGTCATTATTGCAAAAAATATGGGCACTATGCCAATGAATGTAGAAAGAAGCAAAGTGACATGAAAAATAAGCAAAATGCTAATGTAGCAAAAGAGGAAAAGAACCCCAAGTAATTTGTTGTTAGCTTGTAATGTAGCACAAGATATAGAAGATGATGTTTGGTTCTTAGATTCAGGATGTAGTAATCATATGACTGGGAACAAAGAAATGTTTTCCAATCTAGATGAAGAAGTAAAATCAGAAGTAACCACAGGGACTGATACTAAGATCTCTGTCAAAGGAAAAGGTAGAGTTAGTATTCGAGCAAGAAATGGGGAGCAAAAATTTGTCCCTGATGTGTATTATGTTCCAGGTCTGAAATGTAATCTTTTGAGCGTTGGGCAGCTCATAAATAAAGGTTACAATGTAATTTTCAAAGATGATGTGTGCACAATAAAAGATATACCTCCAAGAAAGAAAATCATTGCTGAAATTCAAATGACCAGCAATAGAATGTTTCCGCTCAAGCTCAATATTGACTTGAAGGGAAAATGAAAGAGTATAGCAGCTGTAACACAAGAAGCCTTTCAGAAGGAAGAGAAAGATGAAAATTGGTTATGGCACCTGAGATTTGGACATCTCAATTTCGGAGGATTAAATTTGCTGCACAGAAAAGGAATGGTAAGAGGTTTACCATTGATTGAGAAGCCTGATAGCCTATGTGAAGGCTGCATCTTGGGAAAGAAACACAGAGAAAATTTTCCATCAGGGAAAAGCATAAGGGCGAAAGCACCCTTAGAAATCATCCACTCATATTTATGTGGGCCGATGCAGACAGTGTCAGTTTCAGGCAGCGATTACATGCTGACCTTCATAGATGATTTCACAAGAAAAGTGTGGGTTTATTTTCTGAAATATAAGAGTGAAGTTTTTCAAAAATTTCGCCATTTTAAAGCTCTTGTAGAGAAACAGAGCAGGCAGCATATTAAAGTTCTCAGAACCGATAGAGGAGGAGAATACATATCAAAGGAATTTCTGCGTTTTTGCAGAGATAACGGCATACACAAGCAATTTACCACAAGGTACACATCGCAACAGAATGGAGTTTCTGAACGGAAAAATCGAACCATAATGGAAATGGTGAGAAGCATGCTAAAGGCAAAGCACTTGCCGAATGAGTATTGGGCAGAAGCAGAAAACTGTGCTGTGTATATTTTAAATAGATGCCCCACAAAAGCTGTGATGAACCATGTTCCAGAGGAAGCGTGGAGTGGCAGAAAACAAGGAGTCACCCACATGAGAGTTTTTGGATGTGTTGCATATGCACACATTCTAGACAAGTTGAGGAAGAAATTGGATAGTAAGGGGGAGAAGTGCATTTTCCTTGGATAGAGTGAAGATTCCAAAGGATACAAATTGTATAACCCATCCACAAAGAAGTTTGTGATAAGCAGAGATGTGCAATTCATTGAAGAGGAAGCATGGGATGGAAGCATTGAGAAAACAGTCAATGTTAAAAATTGTTTGTCTCATGATGAAGATGAAGGAGATGTGGTTGAAATTAACAACCCATCCACTGCACAACCTCCAGCAACGCAAGGATAGCAAGGGACACCTCAAACGACAGCTAGAACACCCTTGAGAAGAAGCGGGAGTGCATCTCCAAGCACACCACATGGAGCAGACTCGAGTGCTTCTTCAAGCACGACTACACCAAGTGAAAGGGGAACAAGGTTCAGAAGCATTAGAGAAATCTATGAGAAAGGATCGGAAAATGAAGGTATGAATTCCTTATTTTCTTTGTATTGTCAAGTTGATGATCCTATTCATTTTGAAGATTTTGTTAAAGATAGAAAATGGATAGAAGCTATGGATGATGAAATTAATGCCATAGAGAAGAAAAAAACATGGGAGTTGGTTGATTTCCCAGAAGGAAAATAAGTCATTGGAGTTAAATGGGTCTATAAGACCAAAAGCAATGCCGAAGGAAAAATAGAAAGACACAAGGCCAGACTTGTTGTCAAGGGATATAAGCAGAAGCATGGGATTGATTATGAAGAAACTTTTGCACCAGTTGCAAGAATGGAGACAGTAAGAGCAGTGATGTCCATAGCAGCACAAAACAAATGGAAAGTATACCAGATGGATGTAAAATCTGCATTTTTAAATGGATTTTTAATGGAAGAGGTATATGTGGAACAACCTCTTGGATATGAGAAAAAAGGCCAAGAGCATAAGGTCTGCAAATTGAAGAAAGCTCTTTATGGGCTGAAGCAAGCACCAAGAACATGGTACAGCAGAATAGACTCATATCTATTGGAAAATGGATTTGAAAAGTGTGAGGGAGAACCCACCCTCTACATCAAAGAAAAGGATGGTAAAATGTTTATTGTTGTTTTATATGTTGATGATCTAATTTCACAGGTAATGATGATTATCTCATTGAAAATTTTTAAAAAGTCATGAAAGATGAATTTGAAATGACTGACATGGGTTTATTAAGATACTTCTTAGGAATAGAAGTAGAACAAAATGAAAAAGGAATTTTTATATCTCAAGCAAAGTATGTGAATCAATTTTTAGAAAGATTTAATATGCAGGAGTGCAAAGATGTAATTACTCCCACAGTAATGGGATTGAAGTTGAGTAAAGATGACAGCACTAAGGATTGTGATCCAAGTTTGTATAAAAGCATAGTTAGCAGCCTCATGTATTTGACTGCAACTAGGCCGGATATTATGCATGCTGTTAGTCTAATTTCCAGATTTATGGAGAAGCCAAAAGAAGCACATTGGCAAGCAGCAAAGAGAATTCTGAGGTATGTGAAAGGAACAAAAAGATTTGGTATTTTGTATACATCTTCAGAAAATTCAGAATTAGTTGGATACACTGATAGTGATTGGGCTGGATGTGTAGATGATCGGAAGAGCACTTCCGGTTATGTTTTTCATATGGGTTCAGGAGCCATTTCATGGGCTTCTAAGAAACATCCGATTGTAGCATTAGCTACAGCAGAAGCAGAGTATGTGGCAGCTACAGCAGCAGCATATCAAGCAATTTGGATGAGAAGAATGTTGAGAAGTTTATGTCAAGAACAGGAAAAAGGGACAGTGATTTATTGTGACAATAGCTCAGCTATTGCATTGTCAAAGAATTATGTATTTCATAAAAGAACAAAACACATAGATACAAAGTTTCATTATATCAGAGAATTAGTGAACAATGGTGAAATTGTTTTACAACATTGTAAAATAGAGGAGCAATATGAAGATATTTTAACAAAGCCATTGGGGCAGAAGACATTTGAATTTTTAAGAAAATGCTTGGGTATGATGGATAACCCAGCAGCTGACTTTAAGGGGGAGTGTTGAAAATATTAAAGTCACCCTCCAGCCTTGAGCAGGAAGAAAAGAGTACAAGGCAGCAGAAGCAGAGCTTTGAGTGCACAACACTTTGTATTGAAGAATGATGGAGAACCGTAAGGTGAATTAAATTGTGATGGGCCGTAGCAACAATTGCAGAGGAAAAATTGAATTCGTGATGGGCAGAGCCATTTTTTTCTACAGAGAAGCATAGTAAATTAAAAACAGTCATTTCAGGCGTTTAAAGCCCTCAACAACCAAAATGGAGCAAATTGTTTAAACACAACCGAAGTCCTTTTATTTCTGAATTGGCGGACAAGTGGTCCCCACCATTTATATGCCAATCAGAATCGCAAATCGCAATGTATATGAATCATAAACCAAGTGTCTTGTTAATATGGAGAGTTCCGCAAGCAGAACGATTATACACAATACAACCAAAACCTTATGTTATAAATCGCCCCCACCACAGCAGAGACCCGTGGGTCCACTTGACCACGTGGCGATGTTTTAATGGAATCGCAAAGTTGAATCGCAAGGTTCAATTGGGGCGTCTTTTTTATGAGCTCCGATTGAAGGCCGGACCCGATCCTGTTACATACCATAGTTTATTGTTGAATCACATCCGCTCTTCAATCGCAAATCACAATTTGTTGTGGTTGCGCGTTTTGTTTAAAGCACGGACCCGACGGTCTTATTACACTGGAGTTATATGGTCATCGCGTCCGTTGTATAATCGCAATTGCAACATCGCACTTCACCAAGTCACAATTTTTGTTTGTCACCGCCAATCCGCCGATTGCCGATTGCCGACTGTGATGTGGTCCCCACTCGTACGTCGTGCATTTCATATTTTTAAAGTTCCGCAAAGGTTTTTCCTTTGAAATTTAGTTTATTTCTTTGTATTAAGTTTTATATATAGTTTGTAATGTTTTAATATATATATATATATATATATGCGCGGCATATAAAAAGGAAAGCCCCGCAAGTCTGTAATTGGTATTGTATCATTTTGTTTTATTCTGCACAGCAGCGCGGAAAGAAAGAACACAACAGTGTTGGTTATGAGACAGAGTATGTTATTTGAAAAATAGTGAAGGTTTTTTTGAACTGTGTGTTGCAGCAGTCACTAATTTTGTAAATCCCTCCATTTGAGGAAGATCTGTAACAATTTTTTTTTTGAAAGAAATAGAATTTTGTTTCAGTGTTGAAAACTCTGTCTCCAGTCAAATTTTAATTTATCTGTGTTTAGAGGAGAGGAGCTTACTCTCTCCATTTGGAATTCTCAATATTCCAAAAGTGGGTGTCATGAGTAACAGGCCTGTCTGTTTCTCAACCCTAGTTTTATTCATTCAAATACCATTGGATAGCTTAAAAAATAATCATTGCTTCCTAAATAATGTCGTGTTGAGCGATTCATTTTCATATGTTGAGTTTAAGGGTTTAATAATGTTGTGCAGGCGATGCTCAAAGCGGACCCAAGGTAACGCCAGTGAATCCTTCGTCAGTGGGGAGTGACGTGTATTACGGCACTAAAATTGGCGTGCACCCCCTTAAATTTGAAGCGACATCTATGATCTGTAGAAGTTTCTGATAGCTTCAAAACAATAAGAGACTTTTAATAAAACTTGTGATTGCCGCCATAGTCATTTAACTCTATCGATATGTTGGTAAGGCTTTAAAGCCTGTTTCAACTTTGTAATCAAAGCTCTGCACTACTGGCGAGACTTTGAGTCTGAGCATTTACTCTGCTCTTTAACAAAACGGCAACCGCCTTAGATAAATATCAAAGGGGCCAATTCTTATCTTCTCTGCACTTCACTTGTGCGGGCTTTCCAATCCGTTTGCATTTGCTTCAAGAAAATGGCAACCGTCTTTTCTAAGGCTTCAATGTGCAGCACTCAAGTCATTCTGCAATTACTGTTGATTGACATCAGTAGTTGGAATTAATTTCCAACACTTCCCCTTAATTTCAACCGCTGGGTTTTTTTTTTTTGCATACCCAGGTATTCCCTGAAATGATCAAAGCTTTTCTGCGCAAGTGGCTTTTTGAGGATATCTGCAAATTGATCTTCTGTTCTGCAATGTTACAAAACTATCTCTCCATTGTTAACCAATTCACGTATGAAGTGAAACTTGGTATCAATGTGCTTTGTCCTTTTATGAAAGACTGAATTTTTAGACAATGCTATCGCCGAGCTATTGTCACAGTAAATGGTTGTGCCATTTTCTTGTTCGTGACACAAATCTTTGAAAACTCTTCTCATCCATACTGCTTAGCATGCGGCTGTTGTTGCTGCAACATATTCTGCTTCTGCTGAAGATAAAGCAACTATCGGTTGCTTCTTGGAAGCCCATGAAACTGCTCCCGATCCCAAATGAAACACATATCCTGATGTGTTGTTTCGATCATCAACACTTCCAGCCCAATCACTGTCAGTGTAACCTGTCAACATGAAACTTTCAGAAGAGGATTATAAAATACCAAACCCCTTTGTTCCATTTACATACCTTAGAATTCTCTTGACTGCCTGCCAATGAGTTTCTTTTGGTCTTTCCATGAATCCGAAGATTAAGCTAACAACGTGCATAATGTCCAGCTTAATTGCAATCAAGTACATAAGGCTGCCAACTATGCTCTTATACAACTTTGGATCAAAATCTTTACTGTTATCTTCTTTTCTTAATTTCAACCCCATTACTATTGGAGTCATAGCTGCCTTGTTGTTCTGCATGTTGAATCTCTTCAACACTGCTTCTAAATATTTATCTTGAGAAGTAAAAACACCATTTTCACTTTGGTCTACTTCAATTCCAAGAAAATATCTCAAGAAACCCAATTCAGTCATTTCAAACTCACTTCTCATGACTGCTTTAAAATTAGCAATGAGAGAAACATCATTGCCAGTAAAAATTAAATCATCTACCTATAATACAACGATAAGAATCTTACCGTCATTCTCCTTTATGTAGAGTGTGGGTTCGCCATCACACTTCTCGAACCCATTCTCAATCAGGTAAGCATCTATCATGATGTACCATGCTCTTGGAGCTTGCTTTAGCCCATAAAGAGCCTTCTTCAGTTTGCAGACTTTATACTCTTGGCCTTCAACTTCATAGCCTGGAGGTTGTTCAACATAAACCTCTTCTTTTAACACTCCATTCAAGAATGCAGATTTAACATCCATCTGATAAATCTTCCATTTGTGTTGTGCTGCAATAGAAAACATTGTTCTAACTGTTTCCATCCTTGCTACTGGTGCAAATGTTTCATCATAATATCTGCCTTGTTGTTGTTTGTAACCTTTAACAACAATTCTGGCCTTGTGCCTTTTGATCTTGCCTTCAACATTGCTTTTGGTCTTACAGACCCACTTAACTCTAATGGCATCTTTGCCTTCAGGGAGGTCCACTAACTCCCATGTTTTACTCTTCTCAATTGCACCAATTTCTTCATTCATTGCTTCAATCCATTTATCATCGTTTCAAACATATTCAAAAAGAATTGGGTCATCAACATGACAATACAAAGCAAATAATGAATTCAGACCAATATTGTTACTTACCTCTCCTTGTTCATAAATCTCATTCAGATTTCTGAATCTTGGTCTTCTTGGTGTGCTTGAAGTTTCATTCGAACTTGAGGGCGTTTCTGATCCCTGTGGTGTGCTTGGAGTAGCACTTCCTTGACTTCTCAAGGTTGTTTGATTTCCAGCTTGTGGTGTGGTTTTTTGTGCTCGCTGTGGTGGAGGAGGACCCACCAAAGAAGGGTTAACAGTTGTTGTTCCTTCTTCTTCTTCTTCATGAGACAGAGTTGTCTTCACGTTCACAGTATTTTCTAGACTTCCATCCCAAGCTTCATCTTCACAGAACTGCACATCTCTTCTTACTATCAATTTCTTCGTGAATGGATTATAAAGTTTCTATGCTTTTGACTCATCACAGTAGTCAATAAAGACACACTTATCCCCCTTGTTATCAAGCTTCTTTCTTAGCTGATCCGGTACATGTGCATATGCTACACTGTAGAAATTTATATAACTGATATGTTATACATCTGAGATTCTCCTGATCACACACTATTTGACTTCATGCACAATACAGAATCTCTTCTACCATTGACCATTAATTGCGGAAATAAAAACAATCGCATGCGCACATTAAAACCATAAACATTCACACATATGAACACAGTATTTTATGGGAAATCTTAAAGCTGGAAACCCCCAACTATCTGTATATTATATGTCACAGAGATCATGTAACAATCATTATACAAATCTCCTCACAAGCTCTCAGTATAATCTTCAATTGCTACACAATAAATAGGTCCAATCTAGCAAATCACATGCTCCAATCTCTGCCACCTGATAGCCTACCTCTACTGTGCAATCACTGCTGAAGAATGGCTCTGAATGAACTTAAATTGGTCCAGCCTTGCTCACGCAATCCTCATTGGCATCTCCAACCACTGTGTGTTGCAAATCATGCCACACTATAGTCACAACTGATAGTCACACTGCTCTTTCACCTACCTCTTCGCTGGTCTCCACTGAAACTGTCCATGCACTATGGTTAACTGATGTATTCTTTAGTTTATTAATGAGTTAATAATTAGTGAATTAATTAATAATTAATTCACACCACTCTCACTAGTGTATCAATCAGTTAGACTAGATACAACTAGCTCAACTATGTTTAACTCAGTTCAACTGAACACAACTCCACCAACTACCTCAATAACTCCACCAACCTCTGTCACATGAGTTATAACTGAAGTATCCATGCAATAGCTCCACTTAACCCTCAAGAATAGTGTAATTCCTTCTATCAACTCTTGTGCCACATCTGTGCACTTAACTGAAGTGCTCCAAGAGAATAAGATAATGTTTATAGTCCAAATATTATTAAGAGCTAATAATATTCGACATATCTATTTTTATACTGGCAATCTAAAAATGGATTCTTCCCAAGATGTCTAAAAATAGAAGTCCATATATTTTTCCAACTTGACCAACCATCCACAAATAGCATCCTGCAACTCATAGAATATGATTGACATGCCTAAAAATAGACATATTCTAAAAATAGACTTGCACCAAAAATAACCTGCGGGCCCACTTAGTGAAGGCGACTTCTTTCCACTAAGCTCATAATCTTGTTTCAATCTCAGCATACACAGCCAAATACTCTCATGTGAGTGACAGTTTTCTTTTGACCACTCCACGCTTCTTCTGGTATTCTGTTCATGACATCTTTAGTCGGGCATCTGTTTAAGATGTAAACTGTGCAAGTGACAGCTTCAACCCAATACTCATGCGGCAAACGTTTTTCCTTCAACACACTTCTGACCATATCCAGAATGGTCCTATTCTTCCTTTCTGTAACACCGTTTTGTTGAGGTGTATACCTCGCGGTGAATTTCTTTTGTATGCCATTCTCTCTGCAAAAACGCAAAAAGTCCTTAGAGATGTACTCTCCACCTCTATCTGTTCTGAGCACTTTGATGTAATGCCCACACTGCTTCTCAACAAGAGTTTTGAAGTGGCGGAATTTCTCAAACACTTCACTCTTATGTTTCAACACATACACCCATGTCTTTCTGGTGTAATCATCAATGAAAGTTAAAACATATTTATTTCTAGAAAATGATGGTATTTGCATTGGTCCACACACATCAGAGTGAACAATTTCCAAGGGTTCTTTTGCCCTTATACTCTTTCCTGCTGGAAAGCTTTCTCTATGTTGTTTACCTAAGATGCAGCCTTCACAAAGGTTGTCTGGCTTCTCAATCAATGGTAAACCTTTTACCATTCCCTTTCTGTGCAACAGATTCAAGCCTCCGAAATTGAGATGTCCATATCTCAAGTGCCACAACCAATTTTCATGTTTCACTTCTTCTTGAAAGACTTCTTGTGTTACAGCTGCAATAGTTCTTCCTTCCTTCAAATCTGCCCTGAGTTTGAGATGAAACATTCTATTGCTGATCATCTGCACCTCTGCAATGAACTTCTTACTTGGAGGTATGTCTCTGATTGTACACACATCATCTTTGAAGAACACATTGTAACCTTTGTTAATGAGCTGTCCAATACTCAAAAGATTAGACTTTAGACCAGGTACATAGTACACATCTGGAACAATCATCTGTTCTCCATATCTTGCTAGAATACTAACTCAGCCTTTACCCTTGACAGATATCTTACTATCAGTTCCTGTTGTTACCTCAGATTTCAAATTTTCATCCAGATTGGCAAACATTGCAATGTTTCTAGTCATGTGATTACTACAACCCGAGTCAAAGAACCAAAAATCTTCTTGTTTGTCTTGTGCGACGTTACATGTTAACAACACAATATTTGGGTTCTTATCTTCTTCATTTGCAAAATTAGCATTTTGCCTATTTTTCATGTCAGTTCTCTTTTTCCTATATTCATTGGCATAATGGCCTAATTTCTTGCAATAATGACATTGGACTTGGGATTTGTCATACCTTTGTCCATGAGCTTGTTGTTTTCTTGAACCTTCATCTTGGTTCTGATTGCAGCTCCTTCTGCTTGTGCTAGTAGGATTATTTTTGCCTCTGTTTTGGCTTCTTCCACGACCTCTGTTATTTGCTCTGCCTCAACCTCTACCTCGGCCGAATGACATCTGAGTCTTGAATGCTTGCTCACAAGAGGAATCTGTTCCTCCACTCAATCTATGTTCATGAGACATAATAGAAACACTCAGTTCATCTATCGTGAACTGTGAGAGATCCTTTTTTTCTTCTATTGCTACCACAATAGATTCAAACCTTGAGGGTAAACTTCTCAAGATCTTCTCTACAATCCTTCTTTCTTCAGGAGCTTCACCATGAGATCTTATCTGGGTTATCAACCCAATAACTTGAGTTAATAACAAATCTATTGTGTCAAATTCCTTCATACTGAGTGTTTCAAAGTCTATCCTCAACATCTGCAACTTTGCAGTCTTCACCTTCTCCATGCCTTGATAGGCAGTTTTGAGAATATCCCATGCCTCCTTGGATTTTTTTGTTGCTACTATCTGTGGGAAAAAACTCTCATGTACTAATTGAAAGAGGAAGAAAAGGGCTTTGGAGTCCTTCTTCCTGTTGCCCTTCAACAGGTCTCTTTCTGCTACTGTCAAAGCATCCAACGATGTTGCATCTGCAGGTTCAAGGTAGCCACTTTCAACTAGCTCCCATAATCCCTGAAAAGAAAACAAAGCTCTCATAGTTATGGACCAATAACTATGATTCTTCCCATTAAACTGTGGAAGTTGGGAATTTGTCAAACCAGTTCCAGCATCTGCCATCTTAACTATATAGGAAGGATAATGACTGTATAATTAAAAACAAGTGAGAAATTTCTCTGTTGGAGAAAATCTGCTCAATAAGCTTCTTACATCTCCTGCAGTGAAAAACAAACTCTGTTTTGTTTCACTGAGTGCCTAGACTAGCTTTGATACCATGTAGAAGTTTCTGATAGCTTCAAAACAACAAGAGACTTTTAATAAAACTTGTGATTTCCGCCATAGTCATTTAACTCCGCCAATATGTTGGTAAGGATTTAAAGCCTATTTCAACTTTGTAATCAAAGCTCTACGCTGTTGGTGAGACTTTGAGTCTGAGCATTTAGTCTACTCTTTAAGAAAATGGCAACCGCCTTAGATAAATATCAAAGGGGGTGATTCTTATCTGCTATGCACTTCACTTGTGCGGGCTTTCCAATCCTTTTGCAATTGCTTCAAGAAAATGGCAACCACCTTTGCTAAGGCTTCAATGTGCTGCACTCATTAATTTCCAACATGATCTATAGCCAAACATATATAGACAAGGGCCTTTTAAATTACATCTCCGGCATTAACCACCATGTTCTCCTCAAAGGTGAGAAACGTTGTTAAATAAATCTACATAGTTTCTATTTAATTACTCATGCCAGAAATAGTGCTCTTTTACTTTTGTGACGTATAGGAGAAATTTTCTCCACATGATAGTAGTCATTGCATGAATTTTATTTTTGGTAGAAAAATACCATTTATTATTGAACAGATCTCCTTCCAAACACTATATACTATTATATACGTGGAGACGAATCCTTATCTGCATTAAGCGAAGAGCATGAATTTGTCACTCTGCCTTCTCCAGGCCCAAATAAGTATCATCCCCGCATAGCGGTGGTTGGAGATCTGGGTCTCACTTATAATTCCTCCACAAAATTTAATCATCTGGTGCAGAATGACCCCTCCATGGTTCTCATGGTTGGGGACATGTCTTATGCAACTAATTATATTACCACTGGTGATAAATCCGTGGCCTACTTTAAGTGCGCATTCCCTAATGGTCCATTCTATCAAACATATCAGCCTCACTGGGATGCATGGGGAAGGTATGTGACTTTCAATTTGTTCATTTTCATTGCATGAGAACCTAGTCTATGTTATTCATTTTCGATTTTAATTTGTTTTAAGGTTCATGGAGCCACTAGTTTCACGCGTGCCTATGATGGTATTGGTGGGAAATCATGACATAGAAACTCAAGGTGGAGGTGTCCAATTTGCATCTTATAAAGCAAGGTTTGTAGTCCCATCTAAGGAATCTGGATCCAACAATAATCTCTATTACTCTTTCAACGCCAGAGGAGTACACTTCGTGATTCTAGCATCATATACTAACTACAACAGAACCAGTAAGTTACCTATATAATGTTATACTCAATTGACTTGATGGAAATATTGCCATTCGTCGATTCTCAGCAGTAGATTTTATCGTTTATAGGCCAGCAGTATAAGTGGCTAAAGGGAGATCTGAAGCAAGTGGATCGAAGTGTTACTCCATGGTTAGTAGCATCATGGCACAACCCTTGGTATAATAGTTACAACAGCCATTATCAAGAATTCGAATGCATGACACAACAGATGGAAGACCTGCTTTACGAGTATGGAGTGGACATTGCTTTTCATGGACATATGAGAGGAAGTTCTAAAAGTAATTTAAGCTTTTGTTAAGAATTTTTTTTGTTTAGGTTAAAATTACAAGTTTGAGTTGGGTAATGTATTTTACTTAATTTTCTTGCTAAATCCATTACTAAATCCGTTAGTGTAATAGACAACTAATTTTAAATAACCAAAAATCACAATGTTACCATAAAATTCCAACTCAACAACAAACCTTAAAATTCCAGCTCAACAACAAACCCTAATTAGAAACAACGTTCTTAAATTTTACCCATATTAGCATAATCACATAGAAAAGCTATACATTCTCTTATATGTTCTCTGATGCTCATGAACCTTGTGTATCACACTATAGGTGCATGCATACGAGAGAATGAACCGAGTTTACAAGTATGGGTTGGATCCATGTGGCCCTGTGTATATCACTATTGGGGATGGAGGAAACATTGAGAGGCTTGCTACGCATCATGCCGATGAGCATGGGTACTACCCCAATATCACAAATATACATCCAGAATATGGAGGCATGTGTCCTTTCAAATACACATCGGGTCCAGCCAAGGGCAAGTTGTGCTGGGACAGGTAGCCAGAATGGAGTGCTTACAGAGAATCCAGTTTTGGTCATGGCATACTTGAGGTCAACCCTAAACTACCATATTAAAATATTGATTCGAACCTTATACGAGATAAGATATCTGATAATATTAGGGTTTTCTTTTTTAACAATGAAGAATCTTATAATGTACCCAAATGATTGGATATGTGTTGCAGGTACACAATTCAACACATGCGTTGTGGACATGGCACCGGAATCAAGATGCATATGGAAGCGTAGGTGACCAAATCTATATTGTCAGAGGTAATAAAAAATGTTCTCACATCCCCTAGGCTAAGGATTGAAAAAAAATAAAATGGATCAGACTTTTCAAGTGGGGTGAAGTTAGTATTGAATTTACCAACACCATGTTTAGAGGAAGTTGTAATAAAGAATGCATCGAAGTGATTGAAAATAGGAAAAATTAGAATGTTATATTTCTCATAACTTAGGCTTCGGTAGAATCCATAAAATAATTCGTTGTCATGCTTATGAAAATTAATTTATGTCGCTTTCTTGCATGGAGATACTAACAGTACTACACTAAGGGAATTTTAAGACATTTGTTCAAGACAAAAGAAATCTTTTGTCTTAAAAAGACACTTTTTATTTTAGTTATTTTATATTAAAATTTAATATCAATTGAATTGTCTTAAATATAAAATTTAAGACAAAAATAGTGTGAGACAAAAATAATTTGAGACAAAATTTTATATTTAAGACAAAAACAATTTTAGACAAAAATATTTAAGACAAAAACAATTTGAGACAAAAAAATTTAAGACAAAAGTATTTTAAGACAAAATTTTATATTTAAGACAAAATGAATTTGAGACAAAAATATTTTAAGACAAAACTTTATATTTAAGACAAAAGCAGTTTGAGACAAATATATTTTAAGACAAAAGCAATTTGAGACAAAAATATTTTAAGACAAAATTTTAGATTTAAGACAAAAGCACTTTGAGACAAAAATATTTAAGACAAAAGTTTATATTTAAGACAATGGCGACTTAAGACAATGACAATTAAGACGAAACCCATTTAAGATAGTTAGCAATTAAGACAAAATCATGAGCATTCAGAAGTTTGCATTGAAATATCCATGAGTGGATAGTGGATAATATTATATTTTATTTTTGAAAATCGATATTCAAACCACATGAAATTTAATCATGTCATATTTATTTCTTTATAGTATATTTTACTTTTTTCATTAAACCACATTCTAAAATTTTAATAAATAAATAGATTAAAAAATATTATTTTTTGGTTGCTAACGCAAGGGGATTTCAACTTTGAATCTCGTGTTTTAACCATAGCTGCTCCAACACTAATATTCTTGGGAATATTATGTTTTTTCCTACTAACCGCTCCAAATACAACCTCTAAGAACTAGTAGGGTCCAAGGAAAAGAGCTACAAGTTCCCCAAATCCGATCTACATTTCATGGACAATCACATTTCCCCCAAATTTCCTCCACATATTTGCCTTGGTGTATCGGAGTTTGAAAAATACATAGGATGCCACAAGTAATCCTAATCATAACACTCAACTTTCCTAATGACTAGGAGGCCTTAAAAAATAAAAAAACATCTTAACTTATGCCTAAAATTACTAAAATTTCCTATCCCAAATATGAAATTAGAAATTCTACAAAATTATAGGGCAACAAGGAAACCAACTTCCTCTTCCAAAAATCTCTAAGACCTTATGGAGGACAAATATAAATTTTGAAATAAATTGTTGAAATTATGCTCTTGCACCAATAGCTAACAATGTATTCTTGTAGGCCACCCCCTTTAACAATAGTAATACCAATGTCCTTTACTAGCTAGAAGGAACTCCTTACATAATTCTCTCTTAGATCCCCTTAACCCATTGTAATGATTGTCTTTTATGCCTACCTAGTTGCAAGCACATTAAGAAGCAATGTAGCATATATTTTCTGGTTGAGGATTTCGATAAGTATGTGATTTTGTTGACATCTTGTGACTGTCTCGTATGTGAATATATAAAATCTTGGATGCATGTCGCCCTGACACTATAACATGACCTGGTATTGCCTATCATACCATGTCACTCCCTCCTTGAGACACCTATAACTTGCTAACACTCCTTGTCACACACTCTTAGTCATTCATTTATGAATTTTGACCTAGTGCACCTCTGTTATGTTTTCCTGGCACTCCCTAACACTCCTTAGCACACATTGGCACACCTAGGCACTTGGAACAACTCTGTATGCTTCCCTAGCACTCTAACATGCCTTGGAACTTCCTAGAATACCATGTCACTCCTTTCTTAACACACCTGGAACTGGCTTATACTTCATTTCCATGCATTTTAAACTAGTCCCCCCTTATGTTTCCCTGACACTTGGCCCTCACACTCCCTAGCATGTGTTTATGCCACACCCTGGCACCTGCCACATCTTGGCATGCCTATCATTCCTTGGAACTTCCTAACATGTCTTAGTACTTCTAGGAATTCCCTAACACACCTTGGTATTCCTTAGCTTTCATGTCGTCATAGATAACCTTTCTTTTTTTGTGACTTGGGAACCCAACCAAGTCATTGGAAAATCGATGTTGTGCCCAGCCCAAAGTTTCCCTTTGTCTGAAACTACTTTGTCCAACCCTTTATGTAACCATAGGCTTACCTCCTACAAGTCTTATTCTGACCTTCCCCTAAGACACTTTATCCTTGAGACACTTGGAATCTGTTGACACTACTTGGCACACACTCTTATTCGTTCATTTCCATGCATTTTGACCTAGTTCTCCCTTGCAATGTCCTGGCACTCCCTAACAGTCCTCAACATCCATTGACACTTTCTGGCATGTGTTAGCATGCCTTTTCATTCCTTGGCACGCATTTACACTCCTTAGTTATCATGCCCTCACAATTACCCTTACTTTTTTGGAACTTGGGAACCCACCCAAGTCTTGCCTTGAATATAACAACTTGACCAAGTTACGGTTACTACAACTAGATTGTGCCTTGTTCACCTAAGAAATGACTATAACCCCTCACCCATTTAACCCCCTAAATGCTAAACCCCTAACCCATTTAACCCCCTAAACCCCTAAAACCCTAACCCATTTAACCCCCAAACCCTAACCCCTAACCCCTAACCCCTAAAATACTTAACTGCTAAATCCCCTAACCCCCTAAACCTCTAAACCCCTAACCCATTTAACCCCCTAAACCTCTAACCCCCTAACCCTAACCCATAACCCATAAAATCCTTAACTGCTAAATCCCCTAACCCCCTAAACCTCTAAACCCCTAAACCCATTTAACCCCGTAAACCCTAAACGTCTAACCCTTAACCCCTAACCCCTTAAGCCCTAATTCCCAACCCCTAACCCATTTAACCCCCTGAACCCCTAAAACCCTAACCCATTTAACCCCTAAACCCTAAACCTTTAAACCCTTAAACCCCTTAACCACTAACACCTAAACCCCTAAACCCCTAAACAGTTAACGCTTAACCATTTACCCATTAACCCCTCAAACCTAACCCCTAAAATCCTTAATTGCTAAATCCACTAAGCCCTAAGCCCCTAATCCCTAATCCCTTAACCACTAGCTCATTATTCACCTAACCCCTAACTACGCCTAAATCCCCTAACACCTAAGCCCCCAATCCCTAATCCCTTAACCAATAACTCATTATTCCTCTAACCCCTAAATGTGCCTAAATCCCCTAACCCCTAACCCCCCAATCCATAACCCCTTAACCACTAACTCATTATTCCCCTAACCCCAATCCCTAATCCCTTAAATACTAATTCATTATGCCCCTAACCCTTAAGCCCCCAATCCCTAACCCCTTAACCACTAACGAGAATATACCACAGTGGGCATGCACAAGAAGAAGAACCAAATAAATCAAATTCAATAAAGAAAGCACAACCACCACTCCAAACTCGCTTCTCTAAAACACATACAACTGCAATAAATCCCACTGAAGCTTACAAATTTATCAAGCCCTAATTAACTTACTAACAAATTCAACAAGCCAACATGCTACAATTTGTTGATTCACCCCCAAATCAATTAGTAATTATTGCATGAATGTACATTTGTTTGTAGTTTTATTTAAAAGGTTGAAATTCTCTCAAGAGCGTATAGAATATATCCAAAATTTTAAAAAAATGGAAATTTTTCTTACCTCCACAACGTATCATTACACCCGTATAGGTGAAAACATACAAGTCTAAATCTTCTACCTCTAAGTCTCAATGGCACTTCAACATGTCAATAACATACTTGCAACAATGTTTAATGAGTTTTGTCTATTGGCTAAAGAGATGTACATCCATCCATCCAAAAATAAACATCTCAATCAATCCAACACCATAAATTGTGCTAAATAGTTCATCATGTTATTTCAAATATTACAATATTTTCTTATATAGTTAGCTCACATGTTCCTTGAATATTTGAAAGCCAAACTACCTTAGCACAATATACCAGAAATATTTGTACTCTAAAAGACAAAAAAAGACAACAAACTAAAATAGGAACTTTAACTCTAATCCAAACACTTCATTCTTAGCAACATGATATCTAATGAAGATGATATGTGGAAAAAAAGGCTTCATATATTGTCTATCACATGTCAAACTGAGTGAACAAACACATGCATAGAAAAAATCAGAAATAGGGTTCATAGATCGACTTGTATTATATGGTTTCAAACCCTTCTTATCTCCTTCAAGGGAGTTTCTAGAGGTCTTAAAAAATACTTCCTTTTGCTAACCAAATGGATTTTTTCTTTCACACATGTATGGAAACGTACTTTCCAAATCATATTGTAATAGATTCATAAGGTGATATGATTGGTATTAACTACACCTTATTTGGAAACATCATTTTTATTATAGGGGTCGATACCTTTCTATTGGATGTCGTTGGTGATGTGAAGACTACTCAACCTCTAGTAAAGATTCATACTAACTCTAACAAGCTTATGGATGCTTTTTTACAAAGGGAGACCCCTCTAAGCTTAACTCATTGGATTCTTTGTTTATTCATGCTAATTATTTTTCTCAACTTTCCTTCTCCAAGGGGTTGAGACTATTTTCTTCATTTATTCCCTGACACACCTTGGTACCCTTAGCTTTCATGCCGTCATAGATAACCTTACTTTTTTTGCGACTTGGGAACCCAACCAAGTCATTGGAAAATAAATGTTGTGCCCAACCCAAAGTTTCCCTTTGTCTGAAACTACTTTGTACAACCGTTTATGTAACCATAGGCTTACCTCCTACAAGTCTTATTCTGACCTTCCCCTAACACACTTTATCCTTGAGACACTTGGATTTTGTTGACACTACTTGGAACACACTCTTATTCATTCATTTCCATGCATTTTGACCTAGTTCTCCCTTACAATGTCCTGGCACTCCCTAACACTCCTCAACATCCATTGACACTTTCTAGCATGTGTTAGCATGCCTTTTCATTCCTTGGCACACACTGACACTCCTTAGTTCTCATGCCCTCACAATTACCCTTATTTTTTTGGAACTTGGGAACCCAACCACGTCTTGCCTTGACTATAACAACTTGACCAAGTTATGGTTACTACAACTAGATTATGCCTTGTTCACCTAATAAATGGCTATAACCCCTCACCCATTTAACCCCCTAAACCCTAAACCCCTAACCCATTTAACCCCCTAAACCCTAAACCTCTAAACCCTTAACCCCTAACCCCTTAAACCCTAGTTCCCGACCCTAACCCATTTAACCCCCTAAACCCCTAAAAATCTAACCCATTTAACCCCCAAAACCTAACCCCTAACCCCTTTAACCCCTAACCACTAAAATCCTTAACTGCTAAATCCCCTAACCCCCTAAACCTCTAAACCCCTAACCCATTTAACCCCCTAAACATCTAACCCCTTAACCTCTAACCCCTTAACACCTAACCCCTAAAATCCTTAACTGCTAAATCCCCTAACCCCCTAAACCTCTAAACCCCTAAACCCATTTAACCTCGTAAACCCTAAACATCTAACCCTTAACCCTGTAAGCCCCAATTCCCAAACCGTAACACATTTAACCCCCTAAACCCCTAAAACCCTAACCCATTTAACCCCCAAAACCCTAAACCTCTAAAACCTTAAACCCCTAAACCACTAACACTTAAACCCCTAACCGCTTAACCCCTTAACCCCTAAATTGTTAACGCTTCACAATTAACCCATTAACCCCTCACCCCTAACCCCTAAAATCCTTAACTTATAAATCCCCTAAGTCCTTAATCCCTAATCCCTTAACCACTAGCTCATTATTCACCTAACCCCTAACTGCGCCTAAATCCCCTAACCCCTAAGCCCCCAATCCCTAATCCCTTAACCACTAACTCATTATTCCCCTAACCCCTAAATGTGCCTAAATCCCCTAACCCCTAACCCCCCAATCCATAACCCCTTAACCAATAACTCATTATTCCCCTAACCCGAATCCCTAATCCCTTAAATACTAACTCATTATGCCCCTAACCCCTAAATGCGCCTAAATCCGCTAACCCTTAAGCCCCCAATCCCTAACCCCTTAACCACTAACACATTATTCCCCTAAACCCTAAACCTATAACCCCTAAGCCCCTATTCCCCTAACCCCTTATTATACCAGGCTCGTGGTGCTTTCTTGAGGCCATACAAGGATTTTACCGCTTACATGCTTTATGTTCCTAACCCTTCACAAAAAATCCTTCCGGTTGGGACACAAAAACATTCTATTTCATATCTCCATTCAAGAAAGCAGTTTTTACATCCATTTGATGGAATTTCCAACTTTTTGAGTTTCTAGGGCAAAGAATGTCCATATGGTATCCCATTTTTCTATGGGGGAAAAAAGTATTCTCATAAAAGACCCCTTATTTTTGTGTAAAAACTTTTGCCACAAGCCTAGATTTATTCTTTTCAAGTGAGCCATCTGCTTTATACTTTTTTTTGAAAAATGTAAGCGCTTAATTTAGCAAGGGTCGTAGGAGGGGTTCCAAAGGGACTACTACTAGATCAAGTGAAAATAATGGGACAAGGACCCATTGTCACCTCATTCAATTTCACCTGCTCTTTATGAACTTTCAC
Organism: Pinus albicaulis; assembly: GCA_034641835.2. Lineage (NCBI taxonomy): Eukaryota > Viridiplantae > Streptophyta > Pinopsida > Pinales > Pinaceae > Pinus > Pinus albicaulis. The sequence continues at coordinate 479,489,532 of CM076571.1, forward strand.
TGATGGGAGGAGTCTCGGTATAGGGAAATTACTAGAATGATGAGACCAATAATGATGCACAATGTGATTTCCAATGCCCATTCAAAGAAGAGGATTAGATATTAGTTTCCATACTTTAGAAGCAAAATAAGGACTCTCCAAGAAAGGCTTGAGGGAATTCATTGGAAAATCAATGTTGTGCCCAACCCAAATGTTGTGCCCAACACTTTCTGGCATGTGTTAGCATGCCTTTTCAATCCTTGGCATGCACCGACACTCCTTAGTTATCATGCCCCCACAATTACCCTAATTCCCGACCCCTAACCCATTTAACCCCCTAAACCCTAAAACCCTAACCTATTTAACCCCCAAAGCCCTAACCCCTAAAATCGTTAACTGCTAAATCCCCTAACCCCCTAAACCTCTAAACGCCTAACCCATTTAACCCCCTAAAACTCTAACCCCTTAACCTCTACCCATATAACCCTCCTTCAACCCACTAACAATATGTGGATGACACTCTTCTTATCGGCTCTCCCTCGGTCAAAGAAGCCCTTTCCTGGAAAAACAAAGAAAACACTGAATGGAGGGAAAAACAATATGAAACATTTTATAAAACTTCAAATAAAAATATGGATTGATTAGAACTTTTGGGATGAGTCTAAGAAATGCTACATAATAAAGACTCTAAGAGGGCATTGGTTGCCCGAATATATGGTAGTTGTTCTTTTCCTTTATTTTTTAAGCATCCTGCAAAGAAAAAGGTTATGAGGAATTATGAGGTGACGTGGATAAATGTGATATATTTATATAACTTATGGGTATTAATTTATAATAAGTATTAAATCACTCAAATTTTTTATTTATTTTATTTTATTATATTTTTTATAGTGATAAAAAAAATAAAAAATTATAAAAAATAAATGAATTATATTTTTAATTAAAATTATTAGTACTAGTAAAGGCTCCTTCTAGGTCTCCTCCTTCTAGGTCCTTATTTAACCATCCCCCTGGTCTCAGCCCTACTGCCTGTCGCTCATTCGTCCAAGTTGGGTGTAAGAAGGAATAAAAATGAGGGAGGCAAACATAATTCGATGCCAGATACAAGAATGTTACCTGCATTTCCATGGGTTTCCATCAAAACCATTCTCCATTCCTTGTCGGAGCCGTTCGTGGATTTGCTGCTGGATGATGGAGGCTTATTCCTCCCCAAAACCTCCTCTGGCGATGGGGAATATGCGTTGCCAACCAAATTTCAAGTCACATCTCCATCCCTTGCTGGAGTCGTTCGTAGATTTTCTGTTGGACGACGGAGGCTTATTCCTCCCCAAAACCTCCTTCGGCGATGGGGAAGATGCATTTCCAACCATAGTTCAAATCACATGCCCAGATATCCCGACAGAATATTACCATCACTAGGTTTTATCTGGCATTGCGAAAATGGTATGACTTCAGGTCAGAAATGGAGTTTCAGGGGTTTGTTAGAGGGGGTATATGTATGCATGTGTGATGAAAGCCTTTTCTGCAGGCTGTTAGATATGAAGCACACTGAGAACAAGGATGGGAAGCCCGTTCTGTTCTTAGTTTTTGAATACATGGACTCTGATCTCAAGAAGTACATCGAAAATTATCACCGCAACCACACTAAATTTCCTCCTGATGTGATTAAGGTAAATTCCTCTACAAATTTTGGGTCTCCAACTGTGAACGAACACTGATATGAATTTATTGTATTGTCTTATTCAAGCCATATGGCCCTTTTTAGATGAGATTATTTCTGTTGGCAGGAAGGCAGTGGTCTGTTTAAGTTTAGTTGAATGTAGGGTTTTGGAAGAACCCTAATTCATTGGGTGTTTGTATAGTCCTACTGTGACTTTAGAATCTAGATTGATTTTCCGCTCTTTAAATCTGTTGGTGTTTTCTCTTTTATAGTGATTCGGGGCTTTTTTTGGACTGTGGTTGTCGTTTGATTGATCGATATTTTCAGATAAAATGCAGAGCTTCATGTACCATAATATCATATCATAGTTGAATAATATCATAGTAACTCTTCGTCACATGTTTGCCCCGGTTGGCCAGTTACCTGGGTAGATGTGATAAGAGGGTGTTATAGAGTGGTATCATAGCATGGTTCTGTTCTCCTTGGGTGATGTCTAGTTTATGTTCCCCTTGGATGGATGTGTTGTCGTATGTACATGTCGGTTGCATATAGGTCCTTGTGCTTGTGATCTATGTGCTTGTTGTGTATGCATGGCATTGGTCATGATTGTAGTGGTGTCTCCATGTGAAATTTGATGGTGTCGTTGTTGAATGTATTTGTTGTGACTTTATGTGGGTCGTGCATCGATTATGTGTATCAGCTGATAACACATATACCAGTTGTGCATTAATTATGCCAGTCTTGCATCGATTATTTCACATTAGTTGAAGGAAATGTTGCACAAGGGATACATTAGGGCAAGTGTATCACCATGGGGCACACAAGTATTATTTGTGAAGAATAAGGATGGTACCCTCAGATTGTGCATTCATTACATGCAATTGAACAAGGTGACCATTAAGAATAAGTATCCATTGTCGAGGATTGATGATTTGTTCAATCAATTGAAGGGAACAACAATGTTATCAAAGATTGATCTGAGATTAGGATATCATCTGCAATTAGGCTATTGACTATTAACATTTCTCCTAAAGGTTGTAGAACTAGGGTTCATAGATAAACTTGTATTCTATTGTTTCAAACCCTTATTGTCCCATTCAAGGGGGTTTCTTAAGCCCTTCATAAAAACTTCCTTTTTCTAACCAGATGGATTGTTTCTTTCACACATGTATGGAAACATACTTTGCAAATCATATTGTAATAGATTCATAAGATGATATTATTAGTATTGACTACCCCTTATTTGGAGACATAATTTTTATTGTAGGGGTTGGTACCTTTCTATTGGATGTGGTTGGTGATGTGAAGACTACTCACCTTCTAGTAAAGATTCATACTAACTCTAACAAACCTATGGATTCTTGTTTATAAAGGGAGACCCATCTCAGCTCAGCTCATTAGATTCTTTGTTTGTTCGTGCTAATTGTTTTTTCTCAAATTTCCTTCTCCAAGGGGTTGAGACTATTTACGTCATTTATTGAGACTAAGAAAAGGTGCTTTCAACTCAAAATTATAATAAAAAGTTGGGAATACCTCTAGAATTTTAAAATTCATACGGTGGTTAGTTTGGATTGGATCCACTTTTCTTAGGCTATATCATGTCTGCTACTTTACCTTCCTCTAGCTCAAACAATTAGAACACATTAGTAAGTGTTTCTTCCTCTTCTTTCTTTGTGATGATATCTCTCTCCATATTTGAATCAATGCCTTGAAAACCGAGGCTTCTTAGTGATGGAATGGCGCAGTTTGATCTGACCATTTCTTCTTATTGAAGTTTGCAAGAGGTTCTTGATCCCACCATTTATTCCTATTTAAGTCTTTTAATCCAGGTTGAAGGAGCTAAGGGGGTTGAGTTGCAGACGAAGCTAAGGAGGATGCATGGACTACAACTTGCTCAAGGTTCCCGATCATGCCTATTCTTCCTATTGAAATTGAAGCACTTTTATCCTAGTTGAAGGAGATGAGGGGGAGTTGAGTGGGTTGAGTCACATGAATCGTCAAGGAGGATGTAGGTACCATAGCTTACTTGAGTTTCTTCATCCTGTCGATTCTTCCTATTGAAATTGAGTCCTTTTCATCGCGGTTGAAGGAGTGGAGAGAGGTTGAATTGTATGTGCAGTCAAGGAGGATGTAGGGAATTAGGTTAAGGGGACATGATAATGACTGGGTTGACTGGGTTTTCCTTTTATTTCAATTCATAAGAGGTTTAAGGGTATAATACTTTGATCTATGACATATTTGCATGCCATCAATGGGTGTGCGGTTGGGGAATTTCCCATTCCAAAGTTTCCTCGAGTGCCATCGTGCCACTGTATGAACATGGTATACGGGATGAATATTGAGCCCCAACTGAGGAGTGTCAAGCTCATCGGTCATATAAAAAACCCTCATTTTAAAAATTCCTCATTTGTGAATTCAGTCGCTTACTAGGAAACATAATGAGAGGTGTTGGCTCATAAATTCCCCTTTCGAAGGCCCTTGCAATATTCTACTTTTCGGGTGCACTCATGTGGTATTATTGGCAAGAGAAATGAACAGAGCTTTCACTCAAAGAGTTCAACATGAGACAACTCTCCTATCTGCCCTTATTATTTGAGCTAGTAAGAGTTGGGAGTAAACATGTATTACCCAATCTCGAATTGTAGGACCTTGTTCAAAGTAAAGATAATAAAAACCTCTAGGATCTGGATGAGATCATTACTCATTTCTAGTTCTCCCGAATATGAATGGGGACATCATCTAGAAATACCAAAACCTACCATGAGTAGTGTTAGGGTGCACCCTTTAGAAAGTCAGAGGTTTTATCATTTAGAGGTTTTTTTAGCAAGGGTCCCTATAATGCTCAAGACAGATTTGTTTGTGAAGACCAAGCTTTAAACAATGCTGACATGGGTCGTATCATAGGACAATGGACATTTTGGCTCACACCTCCATAATATATTTGGCAGATAACCTGCTTTCCCCAATACCAATGGCACAAGACTCACTCATTAGTTGGGAACTTTCCTTACAAATAGATAAGGAAACAACTATCGATATCACAGTAATTCGCCATCATTTACCATCGCCCATGGGGCAGAAAGACTCAGAGGTATGGTGGGAAGTGATTTTTGGGCTTATATATTGCCATTAATTGGATTTCGACCTTTGTTCTTACATTGATTTCTCATTTCCATATTTGTTTTGGGTTTCCTCTTGCTACATAGTGCAGGGTTGGGTGTACATAGGATAAAATGTTGCACCTCCCCCTTTGGTTCAAATTTCAAGGGCTCGGTTTTTATCGGTGAGTAAATTTCCTGCCTTTAAAATTGATTGAAGTAATAAATACAAGCCAATGTAAAAAATCTATATGCACCAAGAGATTGCTAACGTTGAGTAGTTTAGGGGTAAAATGATATTTTGTTGGTGTATATTATTTAGATTTTGTTTTTTCCCTCGTCCTTTCTCCTCTATCTTCTCAACCAATTTTATTTGACACGATCTCTCATGAAAACCTTTTTTTCTAGAACTTCTACTAGTTTTGGAACAAATTATTTCCTTGGGTGCATGCCAATAACATTTTGGGTATATTTTAGTGCATCCAGGTGATGTTGTACATATCCAAGGTTTTTAGATGTGTCTTTATGAAGATTGTATTCAATTTGACAAGTATCATAAAATCTTTCATCTATCCATATTTAATGAACATGGTGCATAAGCCTTAAATTCACTCCCAAAATTTTAGGCCCTTCTTTTATTAGCTTAGCTAGGTTTGGATTGGTTTTCCTTTAAAATTTATTTCCTCTTAGGTTATGATCCAAGCAAAATTGGTGGTATTTTCCTCCAATATATTTAAGCTCAAACATCATATTTGCAATGTTCATTACAAACCTATAATTTATTAAAAAGCACATTAAAATTTTCTATATATCATTGAGTTTCTCGTTTATTAAAATTTAAAATATGGAACAAATCCTTCAACAATTTTTTTTAATACCCCATGGGAGAAAGTCTTGTTATATTATTGTTTTGAATGGCGCAGTTTGATCTGTCCATTTCTTCCTATTGCAGTTTGCAGGAGGTTATTGATCCCACCATTTCTTCCTATTTAAGTCTTTTAATCCAGGTTGAAGGAGCTAAGGGGGTTGATTTGCAGACAAATCCAAGGAGGATCCATGGACTACAACTTGCTCGAGGTTCCCGATCCCAGTTGAAGGAGATGAGGGGGAGCTGAGCGGGTTGGGTCACAGGAATAGTCAAGGAGGATGAAGGGATTGCAACTTACTCGAGTTTCTTCATCTCGTCGATTCTTCCTATTGAAATTGAATCCTTTTCATCCCAGTTGAAGGAGTGAAGAGGGGTTGAGTTGTATGTGCAATCAAGGAGGATGCAGGGATTGAGGTTAAGGAGGATGATAATGACTAGGTTAACTGGGTAATGGTGCAATTCAACCTAGCCATATATGCAAAGGTTTCTTTCTTCATGAAGTCAAATTAGATCTAATTTCATCCACACATGTTAATTATTACAATGAGAAAGACAAATATTGAGAGGCGGTGTAGTCAAAAGGGATTATTATTAGCAGATTTCATGTTTCAACCATTCAAACAGTGAACAGTCTTGGAGAGGGTGTGCTCAAGGAGGATAATTTTAGGCAACGTTTGTATTTCATCCATACAAACGACAATAAATAGATATATATATATGGTTACTAAAGGAAACAACAAGTTATTACAAAGGGGACACCATATTGAACTATTTCTAGTAGGTTGGAACTTCATAATAAGAAAAAAATAGATATCGTGGAGAAGCAGTGCCACGATGTTGTGTTGACTTGTTGCTCATACATTTAATGCATTATCATGAGTATTTTGTGCTAAAACAACATATATTTTATAAGACATGCACCTCAAGAAAGATACTTTCAACATATTTGTCAATTAAAGGAAAAACATTAGCTATGAAGTGTTTTGAGTAGGTGTGTACTTTCAACAAACCTAGTTTTGAAAGAGAGATAATTCAGTAGAGAGGAATTGTGACATCCAAAATGATCTAGCAAGTCCTCATTCTAGAGGTTGGATTTACTTAAAAAGGTGTCAAGAGCTTCTCATCACTTACCCTAATCCATTTTAGACTTGAGAGCACTTCCACTACTGCATGTAAGAGCTTGATAGGGTAGCCCATGGTACAATGTCTTTATGATTTACTTTCTAACACTTCATTCACATATCAAATGGATTCTAATATGCTTATTTTATAGCTCTTTGAGTTCATGTGGTTGTTTTGTATATGTTATCATGCTACAAGGACTATGTTGTCATTAAAGTGCACTAATTTAAATTTTACTTTCATATAAGGTGCATATTCTTTGCTTCTTTTCCATCTAATCACTACACGCATTTTAATTAAGAAACTCATCACATCCCTCTATAATCTAATTTGTACTTTAATCTCTATCATCTTTAAAACACTAAAAAACAAGATTTTATGTTGGATTATTTTAAACTTACACCTAAACTATGCACAAACATCTTAAAATAATCCTCATGAATTAAAAAAAAATAGTAATGCTCTATTTATAAAACCAATAAATGATTAAACAACCATAACAATTATATCACTACTCCACATAACTATTATATCACTCTAAAACAATTTTTTTTAAGACCGAGTAATATTTTGTTTTAAAATCCTAAATTATTATTTTAGTTTATTTTTTATATCACTCTAAAACATTTTTTTGTTAAGATCGACTAATATTTTGTTTTAAAATTCTAAATTATTATTTTAGTTTAAAAATTAAAACTATTTTAATAAGTTAGAAATTAAGACTAAGGCCGACTAATATTTTGTTTTAAAATCTTAAATTATTATTTCAATTTAAAAATTAAAACTATTTTAATTTAAAAGCTATTTTAATTAAAACGAATTAACTATTTTAATTAAAACTATTAGAAATTAGAACGAATTTGAATTAACTATTTTGTTTTAAAATCTTAAATTATTATTTTAATTTAAAAATTAAAACTATTTTAATTTAAAAACTATTAAAAATTAAAACGAAATAACTATTTTAATTAAAACTATTAGAAATTAGAACGAATTCAAATTAACTATTTTAATTAAAACTATTAGAAATTAAAACAATTCGTTCGATCAGCAAAATGACAAAAACTATTAGAAATTTAAAAAATTTGTTCCGGAAAAATGACGAAAAAGAAGAGGGAAAGTAGACACGATGAAGGTTTGAGACTGCTCAAATTTTGAGAAGAAACATTGTTACATTGTTTTTCATGGAAAATCCATAACAAGGCCAACCTCGCCTCCTTGCAGGGGTTAATTCGTTCCAGCGGCAAAATGACGAAAAAGAAGAGGGAAAGTAGACACAATGAAGGTTTGAGACTGGTCGACTTTTCAGAAGAAGCATTGTTACATTGTTTTCCCTCTCGAATCCAGGACAAGGCCAACCTCGCCTCCTTGCAAGGGTTTTGATAGGGTTTTTGTGGAAAAATTGATTACTACTAGAAGCTAAAATGGGGAATCTCCTCTGATTCCCCATTTTTGTTCTTATTTCATGTGAACCTACAAGATGATGAAACATAATTCATTTCTGTTTGAGCATTTGGGGTTTCTTGGCGGAAGCTACTTTAGCATTTGGGGTTTCTTGGTGGGTTTCTTAGGGTTTCTTGGCAGTTGAGTTTATATGGTAACTTTTGGTACTACAGTTTGAGCTCAGAGATACACTTGAAAAGGACACTTCTCTGTAAAACATATCTTCAGCTACCCATTAAGAAGGAGCTTCTGCGGTCTAATAATTCCATAAATAAGACATTACTAGGGCAGGGTTTTGAGATACAATGGCATGTCGACCCCTACAGATATCAAAACTGTGACGCTTGTTTGTTGAGTAACGGGAGTTGTAGTTTTAACAAATCGAATCAATTTATTTGTTATTTTCTAGATGGCACATTGCATCCTGAAAAATAACATGGTATGTATTCCATAAAGCTTCAAAAAAATTTATTACAAAACTTAGGGTTTTCATTTCTTTTAATTTGTATGAATTCATGGTATAATAACCATAAATGTTAGGATTTTTAGCCTATAAAAGACTCAGTGAACAAAAATATTAGGAGTTTTAGTCTAACAGAGATTTAGCAAACATATATGCCATATTAGCTCAATTCTGATACTTGTAATTGTGATTTAGAATTCCAGCCAAGGTTAAAATCCACCGCTGAGATGAGCTGATTACCATAAAATATGTTTCGGGTCACTCCTAATGTCAAGAAGCATTGTAACCAGACTCTGTAAGTGCAGGACGTCTTTTCTGCACTATGGCTAGTTGGGTTTTACCATAATTTTGCAATGATTATTATCATTTCCATGGTATTTATATGTAAACAGTTCAATAGAACTCACTCACATCTGTTTGATGAAAAAAATTCTTAGATAGCAATATGTTATCTCTAATTGTCTCTCTCTAGATGAAACATGATGCTTCAGATAGTACTCTTATGTTATGTATATGTGTTTCCAAATTTGTCAGGGATGCAATCTTTTCCAAAAGAAAAGCTCTGTTTGATGAAAAAAATGAATAGATATGAATATGTTATGTATACTTGTTTCTCTCTAGATGAAACATGATGCTTCAGATAGTACTCTTTTATGTAATGTATATGTGTTTCCAAATTTGTCAGGGATGCAATCTTTTCCCAAAGGTTTGTTTGGTGAAAAAAATGATTAGATAGCAATATGTTATGTATACTTGTTTATCTCTAGATGAAACATGATGCTTCAGATAGTACTCTTATGTTATGTATATGTGTTTCCAAACTTTTCAGGGATGCAATCTTTTCCCAGAGCTCTGGATCCTTATCCAGGAGGTTGAAATGAATCTGATCTTTTAAATTATGTTATGTATGTCTGTTTAGTGATTTGTCAAGTATGCATTCTCTTACCAAAAACTGTGGATCATTGATACAGGAGGAGGAGGAGGAAGTCAAAGAAAAATTGCAATTATAATAGGTAAATATGGTTTCTTCCAATTCAGTCGAGGTAAATTTTCATTTTTTTCTTATTAATATTTTCTTCGAGGATAGCTATCCATCACTTCATTTGATGGCAGGTTGCTTTATTGGAGGGATTGTGCTGACAACATTGGCAGTAGTAATATTCTTGAAGTTTTATGTGAAAAAGAGAAGACTTTTTAGGAAGGGTTTTACTAGTGGTTTTAGCAAGGGTTTTACTAGTGGTTTAAGCAAACACAATAGAAAGTACAAGGAAGCAGCTGGTCTAAGTGGGCTTAAGATAAGAAATTTGCCAATATTCTCTTACGAAGAAATTTTTCAAGCTACGATGATTTAGGATTTTTTCGAGAAGGATCACTTTGGCAAAGTGTTGAGGCCTCTAAATGAGATGGTTGGCTATGGTGTGAGCCCAAATGAGTTTGTGTAATACCATCACTCAGGATCTCTGTAATGTGAATAAATTTTAGTAAACACATAAGGCTATTCATAAGATGATTTAGGGTAACTTTAAGGTGGATACCTTGTAATTAATTGATGAATGCTTAGTTGTTTGCACCAATTCTGTAACTTACATTGTTCTGATTAGGATCATTTATAACAGAGGAGAGTTTGATAAGGTAGTTGAGATCTTAGATGGTTTGATGTAGAAGGGATTTTTTCTCAAGGCAGAAAATTGTGTACCATTTAGTTACCACTTATAGTTCTATATTTGCATATCCTTGTTGACATAGGAAAATGAAAAAAGCAGAGAAGATTTTTGGGCAGTTAATTAAGTAGAGAATTTAGGATCCTTCAATGTTCAAGGCAGATCTGATCAACAAGATTTTTTCAACCCAATTGGGCAGTTAATTAAGTAGATAATTTAGGATCCTTCAATGTTGTCGGGTTGTATTTCTACTTTAAACCTCCTCTTGCAGTCAGGCATTAGCGGCCTCCCTTCAGTGGACATCAAACAAGAAGACACTGCAACGCTTCTCTACTCATCGGGGAAAACGAGCAAAAGTAAGGGAGTCATCTCCACCCATATAAATCTCATTTCCATGGTCACAAGTGCTGTTCTGAGCAGAGACGATATGAAGGCCAGAGAGAAAACATTTTTATCCATTGTCCCGCTGTTTCATATTCTGGGGTTTTTCTATACACTTTCTCGCATTACGATTTGGGATACCAGGGTAGTTATGCACAAATTTGATTTGACTGAAATGCTTTTGGCCATACAAAATTACAGAGTGAATACCCTCCCTATTTCTCCACCCATTGTGCTGACTTTAAGTAAGTCCCCTGTCATTGCCAAGTACGATCTGACTTTGTTATCCTCGATAGCCTGCGGTGGAGCACCTCTTGGAAAAGACGTTATCGACAATTTCACTGCTCGATTTCCCACTGTTCAGCTTCAACAGGTGCCATTCATAGTACATACCTATTCCGAAAATTTCCTTTCCTTTTTTTGTTATTAATTTATATATTCATTTTGATTTGTTGTTTCAACTAAAAAGATCTCCATGCTCCCAAAGACATAACAGGCTTGATTCCTTCTGTTCCAACTTTCCAAACCCCCCCAAATGTCAAGAGATTGAAAATTTATTGTTTCCCCATGTGTATGTGTTTTAAGTAAAATGCTAATTGAAGGCAGTTATATGTACTGGAAGGAATGTTGAGGTGCTGTCAAAAGGTGATCCTTTTCAAGGACACAAAGATAATATCCCTCAAATTTCCTTAGCAAGACACAATTCCCCTTTTCCTTTTAAGTTCCTAGGGTTTTATCTAATGCCAATCCAATAGCCCTGGTACATCTGGGATTCTGAACAAAGGTTATAAAGATTTACAATCATACTGTTGAAGCAGATAAGTAAGTTCATAACTACAGAAAAAGACCAGGCACGTGTGCTCTTGAATATTTAGGGTTTGGGTTCAGTTTTTAATTTCATTGCATCTTATCCATGATGATTTTTGAGACCTATTTTTTTCATGTTTTGACAAATAGATGCCATCTATGGGCTCATCATCTGATCTAACCTTGCAGTACTAAAGACCATATGGGAAAATATCTTCCAGTAGTATGCTGAAAGCATCCTCCTGTCCTGTTAGAGTTGAGATGGATGATGAAGTGCAGAAGCTTGAGGAGCACCTTAAAGCCCTAGAAGAGGAGCGTCTAAAAATTGAGGCTTTCAAAAGAGAACTCCCCTTTTGCATGGAGCTTCTAAATGATGGTAAATATTTCTTTCTAGCATTAATAATAACCAGTTCTATAGTTGTTACTTTGATATTAGCCTGGTCAAATAAAACTATTGGCATTATTCTCTTCAAAATTTTGTGACCAATTACTTTGGGAATTTTCGTTTGGAAAATTTAAAATTGTTTTTCATAGTTAAGAAAATCATTTCACTGTAGAGAATTGAGTTAATCTGTTATCGATTTTAGTTGCATATTTAAAACATTTCATATTCACAAATTTTCAATTTCTTCAAGATATTTGAGGGCATCCAATCTATCTATGAAAGCATTCAAACTTTCTCTGCCAAATTAATGCTACAGTTACCAAAAAAATTCAATTTTATTGCAGATTTAGCCTACTTGTAATATGTTTAACCTTCTTAACTTTGCAATGGATTGCTATCAATATTGAAGCTTTGGTTTCCAATTGGATAGCAACCTAAAAATTTTATTGCATGTTTAGCTTTTTTGTAATATTTAATATTTTTTAGAGTTAAAGCTAGGATCTTTTATTTGATATTTCAGGATCCATTACCTTTAGAATTTTTAGTAGTTGTTTGGAATTAGTCAGTGTGGTTTATCATCAATTTCTTGATAACAAAACACACTTGCTTCTTAATGATCAGCTATACTTAGTGATTTGTTTGGAGTTAACCAAACACACTTGCTTCCTAATGATGAGCTATACAGGTTGAGCTATACATGTTGGGTCCAAACTTAGCCTAAAAATTCTAAATGTGATGGATTTGGAAATATGAGGTCAAAATGTTTAATCTTCTTTTTAACTTTAAATTTTCAATTTCCAGTGTATTTTTATCAATATTGAAGCTCTGGTTTTCAATTGTATAACCACTTCAAAAGAACATGAGGATTTATGATTTTTCATGACCATCTTTATATCTATTGAACATTTTGTATATCCAATTTATCATAACGCAAAATCAATAATACCAATTACATGTGTAAATCTGCAATCAAAATAATATACGTTGAGGGATCCATCACAATTTTGAGTTTCCAACTGTAACTATTTTAAAAAACAAAAAGAATTAACTCTGTATTGTTTGAAAATTTCAGCCATTGAGGCTTCAAAGGAGCAGCTGACAAGCTATGGATCAGGATCATATCATGAGACCACAAAATGTGATATAAAGCAAGGAAAAAGTGGGCTTACCTCAGATCACAAGCCTGTTCTGGAGGAATTCACTCCTGTGAACAAGATTTGTACTGAAGAATCTAAATAAATTGAGTTGAAATCCAAGGTGAAAGGTGATAAGATTGATTGGATGAGCTCGGCTCAATTGTGGAGCCAGAACTATGACACCAAAGAGGTAGGCACATGGGGGACATTTATCTGCTTAAGTGCTTCGAAATTGACTTGTAAGACCAAAATTTTCTAAATGTCTATGATTTTATGGAAACTGCAGAGTGTTGTGCTGTGTTTCCAAATTTTTCAGGGATGCAATCTTTTCCTAGAGCTTTGGATCCTTATCCAAGAGGTCGAAATGAATCTGATCTTTTAAATTATGTTATGTATGTATGTTTAGTGATTTTTCAAGTATGCATTCTCTTACCAAAAACTGTGGTTCATTGATACAGGAGGAGGAGGAGGAAGTCAAAGAAAAATTGCAGTTATAATAGGTAAATATGGTTTATTCCAATTTAGTCGAGGTGAATTTGCATTTTTTTCTTATTAATATTTTCTTCGGGGATAGCTATCCATCACTTCATTCGATGGCAGGTTGCTTTATTGGAGGGATTGTGCTGACAACATTAGCAATAGTAATATTCTTGAAGTTTTATGTGAAAAAAAGAAAAAATTTTAGCAAGGGTTTTACTAGTGGTTTTAGCAGGGGTTTTACTAGTGGTTTAAGCAAACACAACAGAAAGTACAAGGAAGCAGCTAGTCTAAGTGGGCTTAAGATAAGAAATTTTCCAATATTCTCTTACGAAGAACTTTGTCAAGCTACGATGATTCAGGATTTTTGCCAGAAGGATCACTTTGGCAAAGTGTTGAGGCCTCTAAAAGAGATGATTGGCTATGGTGTGAGCCCAAATGAGTTTGTGTAATGCCATCAATCAGGATCTCTGTAATGTGAATAAGTTTTATTAAACACATAAGGTTATTCATAAGATGATTTAGGGTAACTTTAAGGTGGATACCTTTACTTGTAATTAATTGATGAATGCTTAGTTGTTTGCACCAATTCTGTAACTTACACTGTTCTGATTAGGATCATTTATAGCAGAGGAGTGTTTGATAAGGCAGTTGAGATCTTAGATGGTCTGTTGTAGAAGGGATTTTTTCTCAAGGCAGCAAATTGTGTACCATTTACTTACCACTTATAGTTCTCTGTTTGCATATCCTTGTTGACATAGGAAAACAAAAAAAGTAGAGAAGATTTTTGGGTAGTTAATTAAGTTGAGAATTTAGGATCCTTCAATGTTCAAGGTAGATCTGATCAACAAGATTCGTGCAACCCAATTGGGCAGTTAATTAAGTAGAGAATTTAGGATCCTTAAATGTTTTCGGGGGCTTTATTTCTACTTTAAACCTCCTCTTGCAGTCAGACATTAGTGGCCTCCCTTCAGTGGACATCAAACAAGAAGACACTGCGATGCTTCTCTGCTCATCGGGGACAACGAGAAAAAGCAAGGGAGCCATCTCCACCCATAGAAATCTCATTTCCATGGTCGCAAGTGCTGTTATGAGTAGAGACGATATGAAGGTCAGAGAGAAAACATTTTTATCCATCGTCCCACTATTTCATATTTTGGGGTTTTTCTATACACTTTCTCGCACTGCGATTGGGGATACCATGGTAGTTATGCGCAAATTTGATTTGACTGAAATGATTTTGGCCATGCAGAAGTACAGAGTGAATACCCTCCCTGTTTCTCCACCCATTGTGCTGGCTTTAAGTAAGTCCCCTGTCGTTGCCAAGTACGGTTTGACTTCGCTATCCTCGATAGCCTGCGGTGGAGCACCTCTTGGCAAAGACGTCATCAACAATTTCACTGCTCGATATCCCATTGTTTAGCTTCAATAGGTGCCATTCGTAGTACATACCTATTCCGCAAATTTCCTTTCCTTTTTCTGTTATTAATTTTATATATTCATTTTGATTTTTTGTTTCAACTAAAAATATCTCCATGCTCCCAAAGACATAACAGGCTTGATTCCTTCTGTTCCAACTTTCCAAACCCCCCCAAATGACAAGTGATTGAAAATTTATTGCTTCCCCATGTGTATGTGTTTTAATTAAAACTCTAATTGAAGGCAGTTATATGTACTGGAAGGAATGTTTAGGTGTTGTCAAAAGGTGATCCTTGTCAAGGACACAAAGATAAGATCCCTCAACTTTCCTCAGCAAGACACAATTCCTCTTTTCCTTTTAAGTTCATAGGGTTTCAGCTAATGCCAATCCAACAACCCTGGTACATCTGGGATTCTGAACAAATGTTATAAAGATTTACAATCATACTGTTGAAGCAGAGAAGTAAGTTCATAACTGCAGAAAAAGACTAGGCACGTGTGCTCTTGAATATTTAGGGTTTGGGTTTAGTTTTTAATTTCATTGCATCTTATCCATGATGATTTCTGAGACCTATTTTTTTCATTTTTTGACAGATAGATGCCATCTATGGGCTCATCATCTGATCTAACCTTGCAGTACAAAAGACCATATGGGAAAATATCTTCCAGTAGTATGCTGAAAGCATCCTCCTGTCCTGTTAGAGTTGAGATGGATGATGAAGTGCAGAAGCTTGAGGAGCACCTTAAAGCCCTAGAAGAGGAGCGTCTAAAAATTGATGCTTTCAAAAGAGAACTCCCCTTTTGCATGGAGCTTCTAAATGATGGTAAATATTTATTTCTAGCATTAATAATAACTGGTTCTATAGTTGTTACTTTGATATTATCCTGGTCAAATAAAACTATTGGCACCATTCTCTTCAAATTTTGTGACCAATTACTTTGGAAATTTTCATTTGGAAAATTTAAAATTGTTTTTCATAGTTAAGAAAATTATTTCAATGTAGAGAATTGAGTTAATCCGTTATCGATTTTAGTTACACATTTAAAACATTTCATATTCACAAATTTTCGATTGCTTCAAGATATTTGAGGGCATCCAATCCGTCAATGAAAGCATACAAACTTGCTCTGCCAAATTAATGCTACAGTTACCAAAAAAATTCAATTTTATTGCAAGTTTAGCCTACTTGTAATATGTTTAATCTTCTTCTTAACTTTGCAATGGATTGCTATCAATATTGAAGCTTTGGTTTCCAATTGGATAGCAACTTCAAATTTTTATTGCATGTTTAGCTTTTTTGTAATACTTAATCTTTTTTAGAGTTAAAGCTAGGATCTTTTATTTGATATTTCAGGATCCATTACATTTAGAAATTTTAATAGTTGTTTGGAATTAGTTAGTGTGGTTTATCATCAATTTCTTGATAACAAAACACACTTACTTCTTAATGATGAGCTATAATTAGTGAATTGTTTGGAGTTAACCAAACACACTTGCTTCCTAATAATGAGCTATATAGGTTGACCTATACTTGCTGGGTCCAAACTTAGCCTAAAAATTCTAAATGTGATGGATCTAGAAATATGAGGTCAAAATGTTTAATCTTCTTTTTAACTTTAACTTTTCAATTTGCAGTGGATTTTTATCAATAATGAAGCTTTGGTTTTCAATTGTATAACCACTTCAAAATAACATGAGGATTTATGATTTTTCATGACCATCTTTATATCTATTGAAAATTTTGTATATCCAATTTATCATAGCGCAAAATCAATAATACCAATTACATGTGTAAATCTGCAATCAAAATAATATACGTTGAGGGCTCCATCACAATTTTGAGTTGCCAACTATAACTATTTTAAAAAACAAAAAGAATTAACTCAGTACTGTTTGAAAATTTCAGCCATTGAGGCTTCAGAGGAGCAGCTGGCAAGCTATGGATCAGGATCATATCCTATATTCACAAAATGTGATAAAGGAGAATTCAATAATTTCATCAAAAGTTTGTCTGGAGGAATTCATTCCTGTGAACAAGATTTGTACTGAAGAATCTAAAGAAATTGAGTTTAAATCCAAGGTGAAAGGTGATAAGATTGATTGGATGAGCTTAGCTCAATTGTGGAGCCAGAACTGTGACACCAAAGAGGTAGGCACATGGGGGACATTTATCTGCTTAAGTGTTTCAAAATTGACTTGTAAGACCAAAATTTTCTAAATGTCTATGATTTTATGGAAGCTGCAGAGTGCTATGAGGAAGCCACAAAAGAGTCTGATGCCCTTGAATGACCAACAGAGAGTTGGTGGAGCATTTCATCCTTTTTCACGAGAAAGGGAAGAAATTGCTCAGATATGCAGTGCATCGAGGGGCCTTCCAGATCTGGGTTTGTCATTTGCTGTGCCTGAGGAAACTGGTCATCATGGTGGCCTGAACAACAACAAGAGATGTAATGAAGAAGGTGATCAGAATGAAGGGTGCATTGTTCCCTGTAATCGTAACATGTCTTCCACAGAATCTCACACACCTCAGCAGGTTGGACAAACTCAGAGGAAGGCCAGGAGATGTTGGTCTCCTGAGCTTCACAAAAAAATTGTTAATGCTCTTCAACAACTGGGTGGATATCAAGGTGAGTCAATTATTTGTTTTTCATTAACTTTTGTTATTGCAGGAATCATACACATTAATTTCTATGAATCTATACTGTTTATTGACACTGTGTCTCTATTTTGATTGATTGGATAGTTGCAACCCCAAAGCAAATCAGAGAATTGATGAAGGTGGATGAGCTCACTAATGATGAAGTCAAAATCCATTTGCAGGTATCTCTTTGCATAATCCTGACATTGGTTTCAATATTAATAATATTGTGCGCTTGTAACTTGGTTGGTTGAGTATAATCTGTCCATAGCCATGGGAAAATTTGATCAATTTTAAATATTTATAGTTTTTTTTGGATATAGATTTATGTTAATTTTAAACAGATATATCAAAACTAATCCATATGAATGTTTAGTATTATATAATTTAACTTTCAACTTATGAATGGAAAAATAATTAATATTAACCAGCTTTTATATTGTCATTTTTGTATTGAGAAATTTGTAAATCAGTGATTCATATTGAAATTATTATTATTTAATGTTATATAAATTTATATTAAATTCATATTTATTAATATGAATTTTATGACTATAAGTATGTTTGATTGGTTTAGTTATTTTAGATTTAATTTAGTATGTTTGATTGGTTTAGTTATTTTAGATTTAATTAATTTAAATATATATTTTATGTTCGTGACAAAATGCTAAATTTAATTTAGTATGTTTGATTGGTTTAGTTATTTTAGATTTAATTAATTTAAATATATATTTTATGTTGGTGGCAAAACGCTAAATTGTGTTATTTAGTGAGTAGCATTTTCTATTTCTTGTTTTGATAAACCTTCAAAGTTCTACATATAGCTGGATTTACCACTAACTGGTTTGATTAGCTGGATTTACCACTTATTGAGCTAATAAATATTTTTGAAGTTTTATCTAGCTTATAACACAGAGTTTCTCTGCAACATTAGTTGATGCCCCTACTCCTTTACGCATTGATCCAAAGATAATTGCATACATATTACTTATTGAAGCATGAAACTCTCTGTCTTTTGGGTTGGTATGGTAGGTATCCTGATGATGAAGCAGGTGAAATACCAATGGAATTTATTTTGAGGAAGTATGACAGTAATCTCTCCGCAGAAGATGTAAAATTTTTTGTTGCAAATTAGGTAAATGAAACACTGAGATATTTAGTTTGTGAACTCGCCTGCTCTCAACCTAAAACTTTGGTTTCTTTTGTTGGAGGTCTACTAATTTCCAAGCAAAAATATCTTTTGTGTGTAGGTTTCGCCATACAAGAGGATATGTCGAGTAGCATTTGTCAATCAATTCCGAAGTCCCCCACTAGAAAAATCTTAAGAAAATATTTGATTCATGAGGCTCTGTCCACCTCCAGATTGTGACTCCCACAATACAACCTTTAATCTTTGTAAAGCAATCATCTGCTAGTTTTTTATTTGAAGTTTGAACAACATTTTTTTATTCAAACAACATATTTTAAAAGTGTGTGTCTAGCTTGTATAATCTTACAATGTTGGTTGTAAGCATCGATCAATTTGTTTGATATTTTGTGTCACTCAGGGTATAATGTTGTAATTTACTTCCTCGACAGTTTAAGGTATAGATAATGGGAGAAAACCAAACATTTTATTATCATTTCCCTTTGCTTTATCATACCTGCTTTTGTCATTTGTTTACAGAACAACTAAACATATCTACAATCTCTGTTTACATCGAGTCTTTGATATGTTCATCATTACTTCTACCATCCTGTTGACAGATGAAACTTGCAGCACCCAGAGAGATCATTTCTCTGGTTGGTGTGCAAAACTTATAACATTTTGATCCTACTTGTGGTATTACAATCAAATACTCATGGAAATAGAGAAAGTTATAAATTTATGAATCTAGAATTGTTTTCATTTTATGAAAAGTTGATTTTTATTGTGAGTTCGTGACATTCATGAGGATTCAAACATTACTCTACAATTGTTAGATAACCACCTTATTTAGGTATGCGGAAAAGAGGAAAGGAGTCAACCAGTATGACACATGATGAGCTGGCAACTGTTGTAGAGAAAACACAATTTCTAGAAGAATCATCTGATCACAAGCTTGTCTTGGAACATTTGACATGGGTTTGTCATATAAGCCCAATCACCTTTATTATAATTCATTGTAATTTGGTTGGCTTCGTTTCCTTTTGTGTCTATACTTGTGGTTTTATATTGATATTATTTGGGCTTGCTGTCATTGTTTTTCACTTCTGAGAATTCTTTGTTTTTGTTTTGCTCTAATTATGTGTTGAATTTTTTTTTAAAATCAATGCTGCTTATACAATTTCAAGGACCGTCATAACTCCTCACATAATTCTTTAAAGGGTGCTAGCTCATTGGAAGAGCAGCTGCCATGCAGGGGGGTGGTGGATCGATTCCACTGCACCCTAACATGAATTATTCAATGATATTGTTGATTTTTTTAATTAAATATTTTTATATTGATTTATTTTAATGGTGAGATTGTTTTCTAGACTCATTGTTTTATATTGTCTCTAGAAAGACAATAGATATGATTAAATACATTGTCTCCATAAAGACAAATATGTCTTTAATTCCAACTATTGTCTTTGGAGAGACAAAAATGAAATTGTCTCAAGTTAAGACAATTTACCCAAAAATTGTCTTAAAACCCCCCTTTGTGTTGTAGTGAAACTATTGTCTCTCAAGAGACAAAAATGTTTGTGTTATATATTGTCTTTATAGAGACAATATTTTAAGACAATTTGATTTTAAGACGATTTAATTTGAGACACCCGCTTAAAAACAATATTTAAGACAATACACAAGTTTTCTTTTGTCTCAAATTAAAACAATTTACCCACAAATTGTCTTAAATATTGTCTTAAAACCCCCTTTATGTTGTAGTGACGTATGGTTATTATTAATTATAAAATAAATTATTATACAAAATATTTTAAATAGGTGATCTTCCTTGTCAAAAATCTGGCTGAACTGTTCAAACCATTTCAGACGGTCGTCTATGCTAGTCTTTTCTATCGATTATTCCTTCTCGGAAATGAGGAATTTTTGTAGGGTTACGGACGTTTGGTGATACTCTATCTCAAGTTCTGGTAACTGGTTCTGGACATCAAATGATAAAGCCGTGGACAACAAAATGTCGGGGTGAAAATCTCTCCTCCCTTTCATGGTTACCAGAAACTCGATGAGCCATTCCTTACTCAATCCCAGCAAAACCGTCTCAGAGGACTTGAGCAAAGACAGACCCACTTGGAAAACGATATTGATCCCCTCATATAGGAAAACATCCCAGATCCGAGCGACTAATGGAATGGGCAAGTCGGCGGAGAAAATAGTGAGAAACCAGGTTCTTGCATACATCGATGGCACGATTCTCTGCTTCTCAAAATGACGACCCAGCCTGGGAAGCTGCTTCTTCACCAACATTCCGAATTGAAAGAGGTATTGTTGTAAAAGAGGCGCACGTTCCGAATATATACCTCGCATTTCCGGCTTATTCAGCACTGCAACCATCGTCCAAAATGCCGACTCCTCGTTGTTCAAGTAATGAAGCAGCAACCCAGCTATGTAACTCATCCCCTCTATATATCCTGCACCGGCTCTGTCATACACATCATACGCCTTCAAAACATTGTAGAGAGACCCGCTGTAGGTTTGGGATAATCCGAGGCATTTTAACGTGCGAGGAATGTCTTTGACAATACGCAGTTTCTCGAATTCAGACATTTCATGCGATACTAGTTGCGGGTAATCTACCGAAGGGTTCTCCAAGAGAATTTCGCGGGCGCCTGAAATGAGTTGCCAAACCAGGGCACGAAACCTATCTGGAAGTCCATGTCTGATACGCCTTTTGACTTCCTCTGGTTTCTTTCGCAGGCAGCGCCTCCAATAAATATTTGCCTCGATTAACCGCCACCTTGTACGTGCCGCCTCAGCTCTTACCGTTTCGGGGTCCATGTCTGGCTCTGTGGGTTTCGAATTCGCTGAATGTTCAAAGCAGGTGTTGTTTACATCTGCAAACTTTTTAGACCTTTCAGTCATTTCGATCATCTTTGCTGCGACGAATGCCATCGAGGATGGAATCGAGGTGTTTTATCGATGTCAGAGGTATGGTTTCTGATAGTTGTCTTGGAGATTGCGACTTCACGTGTATAAATGGAATGGATTGTAGTTTTTAGTCATTTAATTAATATAATATCAACCTAAAGAAAGAAAATATGGGAGAAAACGCATCGAGGAGCCGAGGTGTGTGAGCTTGGTGTTTGTGGTTTTAACTTGTTCTGGAATATGGTGAAAGTTTCAGTTTGATTGCGGGAGTTTTCTCTATGAATTTGGTCCTCAGGGATCCATTTTAAAAATGATTATTATATTTTTTTCTTAAATATATTAAAAGAAGATTTTTAAAAAATTATAAATGAGATAATGTAAGTATTCCATATCAAACTGTGTCAGATAAATAATGGTGTCCATAAACAAGGACAGTAGTAGTAGTTTAGCATGAAGTGGTTGTTTTTTTGGATGATGTAATTTATATTGATTTTTTAGGTTTATAATATTAATTGTTTGGGTTTATTAACTTATTGACTTTATAATATTAATATATTGAGTTTATAATGTTTTTGGTTTATAATATTAATACTTTGAATTTATAATATTAATTTTTTGGGTTTACTAATGCTTTGATTTTATAAATTAATTCATTAGGTTTATTAATATAATATTAATAATTAATAATATTAATAATTAGTTGGGTTCATTAATGGTTTGGGTTTATAACATTAATTCATTATGTTTGCAAATCCTTTTGGTTTTTAATATTAATTCCTAGGGTTTTTAATCCCTTAAGTTTATTGATCACTTGTATTTATAATCCCACTACTACATAAAAGGGGGTTTTAAGACAATATTTAAGACAATTTTTGGGTAAATTGTCTTAATTTGAGACAAAAGAAAACTTGTGTATTGTCTTAAATATTGTCTTTAAGCGGGTGTCTCAAATTAAATCGTCTTAAAATATTGTCTCTATAAAGACAATATATAACACAATCATTTTTGTCTCTCCAGAGACAATTTCATTTTTGTCTCTCCAAAGACAATAGTTGGAATTAAAGACAATAGACATATTGACTTTATGGAGACAATGTCTTTAATCTTATCTATTGTCACTGTAGAGACAATATAAAACAATGAATCCAAAAAAATATATCACCATTAAAATAAATCAATATAAAAAATTTAATTAAAAAAATCAACAATATCATTGAATAATTCATGTTAGGGTACAGTGGAATCGAACCACCAACCTCCTGCATGGCAGGTGCTCTTCCAATGAGCTAGTACCCTTTAAAGAATTATGCGAAGAGTTATAAGTCATGAAAAGTATAGGACCAGGATGCAAAAAATCTGTCGTCAATAAGAGCTCCAACATCTTTACACCCACATAAAATTTCCCTGTTTATTCCATGGCCAGTCACACATATGAAGAAAAAAAACAGGTCTAGAAAACTCAATAGAGATTGTCAATTTCTGCAGTTGTTACGCATCCAATTAGGCAATTTCAACATGGGTATAATAGAATAGTGATAATAAGAGAAATACAAAATTCTGCTAGGAGAACTTATGACTCTTGGAGCAGCATGCACAGAGCACAGAAAATCGGAAATACTTCAAAATGACAACCTAACACCAAGATTGGGTAACCAAGGCACCCTAAACTAGTAGAACTAAAGATAAAACATGTCAGCAAACAATAGTTAGGCATATAAAATTGGAAATTAAAAAGGCAAAACCAAGAAACACATAAATGAAGAGTTGATATGGAAGTGACTATTAAAGTGACAAACTTACTCCTGCTTAAATGAATACATATCCAGAACTTATCATGGTTTATCTTTGGATTTTAATAGTTTGCATATGGACAAGCAGAAAAAGGTTGATAACACCTTCCATAAAATAAGTTCGACTTTTTCTAGGGCCTAAAAGATTAGGGATGATGTGCAGATCAATTATACCACTTAAAAATGAACTTCCGAGGCAATTAACAATTTTCTGCATCTATCAAATATATCTCCAATTGTAAATGAAAACTGATAGGCTTCTCAGTTTTGAACTCAGCATTTTATTAGAAGGAAATGCAAGAATGCCTTACACTTGCCATGAGCTAAGCGCACAAGTTTGACAAAGCATAATACCTAAGCATTCAAGTACTAAAATGGAAGGAATAAAGGAAGCTCAGTGATCTATAAATGTTTCAAAATCATAACCACAAAAGAAGCATCAACCTGTATATTGCATTTCTACTCCAACCATTGCCCATCTCAAATAAAAAATGTAAGATGTCATCTATTACTTTTATCATAATTTTGTCAAACCACATCAAAAGAGCAGGCTAACAGATCAGAGGATAACATTGTATTTGTCTTGTAATCAAGAAACATAACAAGTCAGCTCACTTTACTCCCCAACAATAAGACCACACCGTGTGCAATCTGTCTGGTTGAAAGATTATCTCAAATTACAAATGCATGATATCAGTAGTTAGGCATAACAATAGGTCATGCTGCAGAGTCATGTTAATGGGAAAAGGGATATATGATAAAAATCTTTGCCAAAAAGTGATACTTTTAACTGAATTCTCTCCAAGTTAGTTGCTTGCGAAAACAAAAAGGCTTATTCTTCATACGCTAACAAAATAATTTAACTGGAAACCCACCCATTTCTATGGTTGTAGTTCTCTTTTTCTTCCTCTACAAAATAATCAGATTCCTGGATCACATTCAGTTCTTCATATTTGGATAGAAG
Organism: Pinus albicaulis; assembly: GCA_034641835.2. Lineage (NCBI taxonomy): Eukaryota > Viridiplantae > Streptophyta > Pinopsida > Pinales > Pinaceae > Pinus > Pinus albicaulis. The sequence goes on from CM076571.1 coordinate 479,513,875, forward strand.
GAATGATTATAAAGGTCAAACATATGAGTTGGATTTAAATTTGAAAATCCTGCATACATTTCAAGGATGCTTCTTTGTACCAAAATATAATACAAAATTGTCTGTGTTGATGATTGTGCTACTATCTGAAGCAAGTGGAACTTTCCAATTCAATTTCATTTCCTTTCATTCTGCACCCAATCATTTTAGTTTCTTCTCCTCTGCCAACTTACAGTTAATTTCTATATTACATATTTTGAGTTTTGTACAATTCATTGATCGATTTTGTTTCCCTACATTTAATTTCTCCATAGGGAAATAAAAAATGAACAGAGTAAATACAACATCGTACAGCAACAAAATGACAAGATAGATATCGAGTATGTGTAAACACTGGTTACCAATACATCTTTTGTACCGCACTAGATAGAGAAAAAAATATTGAAGACTGTATGGCATGGCAGAATTAACAATACCCAGTTGAGCTAGAAAAAGGACTAACCGTGAAGACTTAGTCAACCCGTCATTAGTTATAAAACACTGATGGGTCTCTGCACAAAAAGGGAAATAGTTCAATTAACGCTCATATATAATTAGATGGGCACTATACCAAGCACCTCAATGCACTTCAACGTTTCAAACCCAGTGTGAGTGACTCTTCTCATGACTGAAATTGTCCTGACTATGTAGACAAATGTTGTTTCCCAATACTATGGCCTTTGATGTGCATCAGCTTTCATTATTACGAAGGCAAGGTAAATTATTACGGAACAGGTAAGAACTCAACAATCAATTTTGTTAATATACGATCTTATTTTGATGAATTTATCTGCATCCTTTTACTTCTAATTTCAGCCATTACAAGACACAGATGGTCAGTCATGCACCTCAGCATTGCCTTGCCTTCTTAAATCTATTCTTTTCCTCAGCCACTGATTTAGAGATTTCTTTGATATTCGCAGCCTTTGAATGGCATGATTCCTAGATTCATTGCTGTGTGTGTCATGGTAAATGACAGTATCAAGAGATTCACTAGTTGTGATACCAACTGTATGATAATAGTTTGTCGTGTCCAAGCTGATAGCTTGCTTGGTGTGTCCGGGCTGAAATGGATAGTTCATTTCAATAAAAGGTTTTGGGTCAGACAGGTCATTATCAAGGTCTAGCAATTAAAAAAAAGCTCAGTAAAACAAATACTTTCAATAGAATTTGTCTTCAACGTTAGAGAGAAGAACCAGTTGATCGTTTCTTGTGGAGGTGTCCAATTGCTAATACGTTTTGGTTACAAGCGAAATTTAGCTTCCTATTCACCGCCCCGCTCCCCAGCTTGGAGAGGAGTTGGAGAGGTCTCTTCTTGAGCAATGCCCAGATGATCAAGGATTACTAAAGACTTTTATGGCATACAATATGGCTGTCTGCTATTGCTCCTCTTTGGAATAGGAGGCATACAACAACTTTTCAAGGAGACAATTCACAGCTACAGCTATAGGAGATTGAGAAAATTCAAAAGTGATCTAGCAGTTCATGTCAAATATAAAGTCAATATGTCACAAAAGGATGTAGACTCCTTTCCCCTTGGCCCACAGGTTCATATGAGCCTGCTTAGCTTGCATAGGGAGAGGATCTTCAGGTAACTTGTATGTCTTCCTGCTGTAGCTCTAAGTACACATATTAAGTAACATAAGTTGCAATTAAAAACTTAAAAAACTAATTTCAATGGAGAAGCCTTTCAATCGTCCAAGGGTCTTGAATAGACAGGGTTCAGGTGCACTGTTAAGCTGTTAAGGCACTTCTAAATGTTAAGTTACCGATTAAATTCCATGTCTTATTCAGGTGTTATTCTTGGCCACAACCATGATGTAACCTCACCACAGACGAACTAAAAAAATAAAGAAACCTTTCAATCAAATAGCCAAGGGTAACCCATGTAGACCAAGGTTACTGAACTAATAAGGAAACGTCCAGACCGCATTCTTATTGTCTTTTCAGTTAGGCTGGAAGTTTCCTCTAAAAATCAGTTGAGTGTATATCTTTAGTTCAATGAGTATATTTGCCTACTCAACTAGGTATATAGGCAATCTCAGTACAAAGATATTAGAAATCCGTTATTAGCCATGGGAAGAGAGGTAATTGAAGAGGATATAGAAAAGTTTCCCTTCCTCATTTGAAAACTTCATAGAAATGCTTAAAATAACTAATGAAACCACTGACACAAATTTTGAGGTCTCGACAGGTGAAAAGGAAAGATGGAAAAGCAATTTGAAAACAAAAGTAGCACTTTTGAAAATGTTTTGCAGCGAAGTACAAAGGTACGAAGTACAAAGGTAAACAAAGGTAGGAACGGGCAAGTAACAATGAAAGAGTCTTTACCATTTTAGATTTAAGTAAAGATAAGAACTTGAAGTGCTACTATTGTGGCAAAATAGGAAATATGAATGTTGTGTGCAGGAAAAGAATCTATAATTTAAAGCATGAAAAACTTTAACAAATGCACACAAACATTGTGGAAAAAGATGAAAAAGAATTGTGTTCTTTGTTTCTTCTCAGACACGAGGCAAGTCAAGTGATTGGTATTTTGATTCTGCTACATCCAACCACGTAATTAATAGAACTTACTAATTTGTTGAATTTGATCACTACAAGTCGAGGTCATATTCAGTGATTCTATGTAATGAAAGAGCACATTATGTGGATGGAATAGGCAATATGAAAATTGAATGGGAGTTAAAAATTCCATGTTTAAGAATGCCTTCTATGTTTTTTATGAGCTTGAAAATGAATCTTCTTTCACTTTTCTTGTACTCACATAAATGACTTTTTCAAAAAGTAATGCTATGACATTTCATATGCTCTCTCTCATTTTTCTAGTGTGAACTTTTTGCAATTGCTGTATGCAATTTACTAAAAATGATGAAGTCAGTGGTTGAGTATCTTGGACACAGGATTATGTTTGTTGATATATGTTATCCTCTGACGCGAAGAGGGTGGTCAATGGCTTCGCAATATCCTGTAGAGAGAAATATCTACGGCTAATCACATAGTAAGATGACAGTGGGAAGATTAAGTGATCTTCAGTCTCAACAATGAATAAAGCCAACATGCCTGCTCCTTTTGAGGGATATGGTGCTCAATTGCCTGTTCCTTTTGAGGGATATTGTGCTCAATTTCGACTCTCAAATATGTCAACATACCCTCCAATTTCCATGGGAATCTAAGTTAACGTAATCAATGATGCCAGTATACTCTAGAATGGACAATAACACCATTAGAAAGGTGGACTTGTTTTTCGGTTTTGTAACAGCCCAGAGGACATTGATAATATGCCTTTGGTGTATGGTATAGTTGTCTCGGCCCATCCTTTTCTTTTATAGAGCTGACGATCAGGATTCTTGTATACATTTGCTTTACATCAACACTACTTTTTCTTGTTTGATAAAAAAAAAACTATTTTCAGTCCAAACAATAGAAATATACAGAAATGTATCTCCCCTATTACTGCTCTACATGTAAATAGCAGATCTGTTCAAAAAATTGACTTTAAAATTTTCTATTCCAATAATTTTTCTGAGGTCAATGATAGGACTGTAATGTTAAAAGGAATTTCCACACTACAAAATAGTAAATACAGTAGATACTGCAAAATACAGGAACCACTAAAGTTCAGAGTTTGTATAAAAGCTATAAGAATTTAAAATCAGTTTGGCAGAAGGGCCTCTACTGAGTCAAAGTACTCATACAAGTATACTGAAAACATAGTTTTTTTTATCATTCTAGATCATCGAAAAATATTTTGCCACTCAAACATTAAGTACTCATTTTAATCGCCTTGACGTAGTCAATGAGGAAATAAAATAGAGAGAAAGTATAAAAATGGACATAGACCACCTCTGCATCTAAGGCATTTCAATACTATATCAGACGACTAAAACATTCCCAACATTCCGATGCTTATTAGTTATTTCTAATGAAGGGCTATGGAGGAAGATCTGTGTTTATGAGAGTGTGCAAGTAGTTGTTCTGTAAAGGAGATGTATTATTAACATTAATAAAAAGAAAAGTAAAAAAAACATAATCAATGGGTTAGGATCTTGCCTCAAGAACTTCAAGATTAGGGCAGAGCCTTGCCAACTGACATTGATTTTCTGTGCTCAAAAATGTGTACTACAGATCTAATCTCTTAAGGGCAGAAGCTCTTGGGAATATAGCAGGCATCTCAGCCTCCATCATGAAGTTTAGTCCTAGCAATGATGTCAACTTTGGAGGAAATGTAATCATCTGGGACATATTGGTATCTGTCGCATGATGTTCACTAGTGTTAAATGTCCCACCACCAAAATCCTCCAATGAAGTAGCCTTTTTCAAAACACCTCTCATCCCCAGTATATCACGGTCTCCAACCTTTAAGGATGTTAATCAGGGGAAGTTTGTTACTATTAGCTCAAGATCACTGGTATTGACCATTTCTAATGTTGTCATGTAGAAGTTCAACACTTCCAAAGAAGAATTGTTAAGAGCAAGCTCATGTAGCCATTCCCCACTTTCCTCTTCAATTTGACTCTTGTCCAGCATTAAGGTCTTAAGAGACCTACAAATAAAATACAGTGTTGATTAAAATTTCATTTGAGAACTTTGATAAGAAAGATTAGGAGTTAAGACTAATCTAGGCTAGTTTAATATATATATTTCTTCTTACATAAAAGTATCATTGACAAAAAATTGTCCAAAAATTGATTATTTAGACCCAATTTTATTTTAATTATTAGTTTTATTTTTTATTTTTATATAATATGAACTAGACAAATATTTAAATATCATAACAAAACACGACATTACAACATCTATTTTAAACTAAACTAGATAAAGACTTTGGTACGAAAGAATAAAAAACATTAAAAACAAAATACAAACTCCATGTGTATTTGACCAGTTCTCTTTTGGACCAAGATTATCATCTCTCACGTCATTACGGATAGAAGCATGGCATCCGGCCCCTGCCAAATGCACTAGGAATGATTGAAATTTCTTGGAATAGCTTTACAGGGAAGTGTCACAGAGTAAAGCAACGGTAGGGCCTGGTTACCATGTCTGAGGCCCAAACACAGAAATGGGTAAACATAAAACTAGAGACCTGCAACTGGCTGAGCCTGTCCTTTGGGGGCAGGTCCATTTGCCAGTTTCATATTTCATATATCAATTATCTCATGTGCTCTAATATATGCAACTTCACCAAACTTGGGAAGCACTAAGCATGGGACTCAAATAAGGATGCTAAAAAGCCAAACCCACCATTAAAACACACATAAAATCATCAGTTCCAGGAACTATACTAAGAAAAAAATGCATTTATCCTGACCTACTTTCCAAATAAATAGATAAATCCGAGAGAACGTTTATTTATACAGAGATCTCATCGTTTTTCTGTCCTTGGCCATAATGAAAATTATTCTTCAAAGATATTATGCTTTCCATAATTTGAAATAAAATAAAAAATTTCTAACAGAAACTCCCCATTTTTTTTTAAGCTGGAGTGGGGTCAATCACATGGGACATGTCATTCTGGGAATTCTTAGGTAGAGCCATACAAAATGCACTATGAACTGAACCTTGGTCAGTTGTGATAAACTTCCACGGATCTACGGCTAGACCACATCCCAACCAACAAATCAAAAAGGAAGTGGGCTTGGTTCCTATAATTTAAAGCATGAAAAACTTTAGCAAAAGCACGCAAACATTGTGGAAAAAGAGGAAAAAGAATTGTGTTCTTTGTTTCTTCTCAAACACGAGGCAAGTCAAGTGACTGGTATTTTGATTCTGCTACATCCAGCGACGTAACTAATAGAACTTACTAATTTTTTGAATTTGATAACTACAAGTCGAGGTCATATTCAGTGATTCTATGCAATGAAAGAGCACATTATGTGGATGGAATAGGCAATATGCAAATTGAATCGAAGTTAAAAATTATATGTTTAAGAATGCCTTTTATGTTCTTTATGAGCTTGAAAATGAATCTTCTTTCACTTTTTCTTGTACTCACATAAATGAATTTTTCAAAAATTAATGCTATGACATTTCATATGCTCTCTCTCATTTTTCTAGTGTGAACTTTTTGCAATTGCTGTATGCAATTTACTAACAATGATGAAGTCAGTGGCTGAGCATCTTAGACACAGGATTGTGTTTGTTGATATATGTTATCCTTTGATGTGAAGAGGGTGGTCAATGGCTCCGCAATATCCTGTAGAGAGAAATATCTGCTGCTAATCGCATAGTAAGATGACAGTGGGAAGATTAAGTGATCTTCAGTCTCAACAATGAGTAAAGCCTACATGCCTGTTCCTTTTGAGGGATATGGTGCTCAATTGCCTGTTCCTTTTGAGGGATATTGTGCTCAATTTCGACTCTCAAATAGGTCAACATACCCTCCAATTTCCATGGGAATATAAGTTAATGTAATCAATGATGCCAGTATACTCTGGAATGGACAATAACACCATTAGAAAGATGGACTTGTTTTTCAGTTTTGTAACAGCCTAGAGGACATTGATAATATACCTTTGGTGTATGGTATAGTTGTCTCGGCCCATCCTTTTCTTTTATATATTTGACGATCAGGATTCGTGTATACATGTGCTTTACATCAACACTACTTTTTCTTGTTTGATGGAAAAAAAACTATTTTCAGTCCAAACAATAGAAATATACAGAAAGGTATCTCCCCTATTACTGCTCTACATGTAAATAGCAGATCTGTTCAAAAAATTGACTTTAACATTTTCTATTACAATAACTTTTCTAAGGTCAATTAGAGGATTGTAATGTTAAAAGGAACTTCCACACTACAAAATAGTAAATACAGTAGATACTGCAAAATACAGGAACCACTAAAGTTCAGAGTTTGTATAAAAGCTATAAGAATTTAAAATCAGTTTGGCAGAAGGGCCTCTACTAAGTCAAATTACTCATACAAGTATACTGAAAACATAGTTTTATTTATCATTCTAGATCATCAAAAAATATGTTGCCACTCAAACGTTAAGTTCTCATTTTAATCGCCTTGACGTAGTCAATGAGGAAATAAAATAGAGAGAAAGTATATAAATGGACATAGAGCACCCCTGCATCTAAGGCATTTCCATACTATATCGGACGACTAAAACATTCCCAACATTCCGATGCTTATTAGTTATTTCTAATGAAGGGCTGTGGAGGAATATCTGTGTTTATGAGAGTGTGCAAGTAGTTGTTCTGTAAAGGAGATGTACTATTAACATTAATAAAAAGAAAAGGAAAAAAAACATAAGAAATGGGTTAGGATCTTGCCTCAAGAACTTCAAGATTAGGGCAGAGCCCTGCCAACTGACAAAGATTTTCTGTGCTCAAAAATGTGTACTGCAAATCCAATCTCTTAAGGGCAGAAGCTCTTGGGAATATAGCAGGCATCTCAGCCTCAATCATGAAGTTTAGTCCTAGCAATGATGTCAACTTTGGAGGAAATGTAATCATCTGGGACATATTGGTATCTGTCGCATGCTGTTCACTGGTGTTAAATATCCCGCCACCAAACTCCTCCAATAAAGTAGTCTTTTTCAGAACACCTCTCCTCTCCAGTATATCAGAGTCTCCAACCTTTAACCAGTTTATCACTTATCACCAAAATCCAGAGCAGGTCAACTGCAATAATTGAAAATCCCTGACATAGAATTTCATTCAAGCCTAAGCTTCGAAACGCAAAAATTCAGTACCCACATGCCTGCAACCGTGAGGCACTTCCTCAAGCCCCCTCGTAGAGAACCTAGAGCACTTCTCGAGTTTGAGCTCCTGCAACATGTGACCTCGGCCCTTGATGAGAGTGGCGAGATAATCATCGGTAACAATCATTCTGCGCAAATGGAGCGCCTTGAGGTAGAGAAAGGTGAAGGATATCTGGTCTATCCCACTAGTAGAAAATGATGAAATTAGTGACTAGGTAACTAAAAAAGTTAGTCACCACAATTATTTCAAGTGAATTACTACTAAATTTGAGAAATTTTAAGTGACAGAACAAAAAATGACTAACTTAAACGACTAATTTAGTTTAGGGATAAAATATATGACTATATAATAAGTGACCAAACTAAAAGCGACTAACTAAAATGACTAATTTAGTCCAAGACTAAAATATATGACTAGATAATAAGTGACCAAACTAAAAACGACTAACTAAAATGACTAATTTAATCTAGGACTAAAATATATGACCAAATAATAAGTACAACAAGTGTATGAATTAGTCATTTATGTTAGTAATTGTTAATTGTCACTCTAGAAATGAAATATTGCAATTTTGATATTGAAGTGTGATTTGGTCGAATTTTATTGGTTGCAGTGTATTTTGGTGGCCCAATGGGAAGCTTCCACGTGGCCCAACTAGAGGCCACCACGTGGCTCTTCCACATTGGCTAAAAAATTGTTAAAGGTTGAAAGGCCTTGGCAGGAATCAAACCTGACCTGCCATAACAAACGCCAAAGCCTTACCATCTCACCTATAGGTGGTTCTCAACCATAATGTCTGCCACTTATATTTGAACGACATGTATGGGCGCGTTGGGAGGAAGGGTCGAGCGGTGAGCCCTGAGCCCAACTAGTCGTATCACACCCACAGGACCTGTCACAGAGGCGGACTGAGGAAAGGAGCATGGACCAACCCTAAGTCCTAGTCATTTTCATAAGCCATGTTCACTTAGTCATGTTCACAAACCCACATATTTTAACTATAAGAAACTTTTTATTATTAATATTATCTCTCTCTATATATATATATATATAATTCGTGGATATGGTTGCAATATTCATTCATGATTTCAAAATATATTTTCACTGATCTTTTATTCTTAAGATTTGTAAAAAAATTATTTAAAAATAAAATCTTTGAAGATAGCTTATACTCTAGTTAATAACATATTTACCATAGTTTAATTTCTAGTATAATTTGAGTAAATCTTTGCATAAAAAATGGATATGAATACTTAACTAGGATTACTTCCATAATTATTTATGTGGTCCTTAACACTTGTGTAAAAGTACAACTATAAATGTATAGTTTTATTAGTGGTTACTACCCATCAAGTAAATAATTTGTCCACTTCACTTCTCATTTATTTTTTTTAAATTTCCAAAACAAATCTATATAGAACTGTAAACATATCTATAAAAAATTATATTTTACTATTGAGTATTATTAATTTAAAATATATGAAAATAATTATAAATATTCAATTTCCTAACTATCTAAAAATAGTAACCTTCCAATCAATATAAAATTATATTTTCCAATTAAGTATTTTCAATTTAATCTATATAGAATTCTATTTTCAATTTAATCTATAAAGAATTCTATTTTCCAATTAAGTATTATTAATTTAAAATAAAATATATGTAAAAAATCATAAATATTTAATTTGGTAATTCACTAAAAATAAAATTAACGTTCAAATCTATATAAGATTCTATTTTTCTTATTAATTAATGTTATTAATTTAAAATATTTTTAAATAATAATAAATATTCAAATGTGTTCAAATCTATATAAGATTCTATTTTTCTTATTAATTAATGTTATTAATTTAAAATATTTTTAAATAATAATAAATATTCAAATGTGTAACTATGGCGCCATAATGAATATCCTATGTGTAACATTAATTTAAAATATTTTTAAATAATAATAAATATTCAAATGTGTAACTATGGCGCCATAATGAATATCCTATCAATTGTGTAACTATATGAAAATAAAAAGGGCGCCATAGTGAATATCATTTCAGAAAAATCATTTCAGAAAAACAGAGTTGTGCGCCCCATTCGACCTCTTCAATCATCTAGGGCATTCGACCTCTTCAATCATCTAGGGCAAACAGTGATGAAAAACCCGAGCAAGATGTTAGATCACGCCGGAGGAAAAGGAAAATTTACAGCAAAAGGAAGCATAGTACTCATCCCTCGGCACCACTGCAAATACATGGTTGCAACCTAACCTAAGTGGCGAAGGACTAGCAGCTCGTGAGGGGGAAAATGATTTCAGAAAAACAGTGTTGTCCGCCCCATTCGACCTCTTCAATCATCTAGGGCAAACAGTGATGAAACCCCCGAGCAAGATGTTAGATCACGCGGGAGGAAAAGGAAAATTTACAGCAGAAGGAAGCGGAGTACTCATCCCTGGGCACCACTGCAAATACATGGTTGCAACCATGGTTTGTAGAGCAAGTAAAGGCGGCAACAGAGGATGAAGTCTAGATATAGAGGACAGTCTTATTCAAATTGTTAGGATCCAGACAGAAGTGAATAAGACTGTCCTCTATGGATGCCCAAGATCATGGTAAGATGACTGTGGAATAGTTTTGCATTTCTGTAGAGTCTATACTCATTGTTGACAAATGAAGAAGTATGAGTGGGCATGTAGCTATGTATTTTATCCTGATGCAGACAAATTGGAACATCACTTTGTAGGTAATCCTGTGGCAACAAGGCGAACTTCTCCACTCCCATCCAGAACACCACCACCTCCACCTACATTGAAAGACCAAGATCGTCAGTCACCGCCTATGGTACAACCAGATTCAAAGGCAATGCAAGGTGGTGTTGGTAGTGGGAGCTCTTTAGGAGCATTTTGGTCAAGTCAGTATGCACAGGAATCTGTGCCTGTGGATGACAAAGGCCCTGTGTTTGATAAGGATCCTGGGAGTGAAAGTGTATTCAAGCAGAGGTCACAAAGCCCCGAAACTCATCCAAAACAAGGCATTTTAAGTTCACCAAAGGAAAACCAGCCCAGAGCTGGACACATTTTGAAAAGTGGTATGTCAAACTTTAAGAAGAAGGTGCATGCCTCACCACAACCTACAACTCGGCAGGGATATGATGAAATGAATTCAGATATAAGCCAGATAAGCCTTAGCTCTGAAGATACTGACCAAGGGGATGAAAACACAATCGACTCTGGTGTATCTCCAGTGAAGGCTTCAGCTTCAGAATTTGGTGGGCCATTTCATGATGATTCATTTAATGCATTTGTTGCAGATTTCGATAACCATAAGCCCACCACTAGAACTAGTGTGTTTGGCAAAGAAAGCTTACAAGTAGAAGTGGATATATTGAAAGAAGAGTTGGAGCAGGTGCGCTTAGAAAAGGCAGAAATCACATCAAAGTATGAAAAATTGACAGCTATCTGCCGTTCTCAAAGGCAAGAGATCCAAGAGTTAAAACAGACCTTGTCTACAGCATCTGCTCCGAACTTCACCACATTCAGTAAAGAAGGTAGCACAAAACCAGTCATATCCCAACAGACACAAGTGCAACAGCTGAAAAAACAACAAAAACAACGGTTGGTCCCTGGAAGCTGGCACTCAGGCAACAAGGTTTGTTCCTATTGCAATAATTTCTGATGCTGGTTGTGTAGTGTGCTTGATATTCCTGCATCTTAAAAATCTTTTTAGAAATATGTTATCTCTAGAAATCCTTTCTTCTCGACCAAAAAAAATGTAATTTTATTTCATATAGAGTGAAATTACATACAGCAGATGATAAAAGCATTCATAATAACCTTAACACGGGTCAACAGTAAGATATAGATATGTCCATCATATACTTTCCTTATAGTAAACACTTTATATCATCCTACATATTTCTACAAAAATGGAGATCAACGGTAATCAAAATAATACAGAATATAACTGTTGCCATTTGTCCATCAAAATATATTTCTGCACAGTTCTCTTATACAAATTCAGTCATTAAAAACATGCTATTTATTGCCTTGTCAACAGAAAATGAAAACCGTAGTAGAAAGAAGCATGAGTAAACTGTGAGCACAGTTCAGCCTGATCTTCCATGATGACCCAGCCACTTCTAGCTAGACTGAGATGCTCCTTTGACAATCCATCAGCCATATGATTCCTTTTTGTGTAGATGTGGGATAAAGAGATAGAATGATTGCTGATAAGTGATCCAATCTAGCTGAAAAAATTGGTACTTCCACTTCCTTGGAACTTTGACAATTTGAGTGCAACAAGATTTATTGACCATGCCAATTGATCTTCCTCATTCTTTAACCTCACAAAATTGGATCTAAGTTTGTCAATATAAAAATCCCATATAATATATATCTGCATCTTCTTCCCCAAGATCCAGATCCCTCCCAGTACTTGATGCCAAATAGTGGTTCTGTTCACATTGGCAATTTGTGATAGATCAAAGAAGCCCCTGGATAGCAAATACAGAGTGATATGGTATGGAATCCTATAATCATTACTACAACCTACCCAGGAATCCACCCCAAATTTTACCCTTGTTCGCCTCATCACTCCAAACAAGTCTGTTACCTACTAATCGAAAAGTGAAGACAACCATCCATTAGTTAGGCTCTTTACAGGATTTCTTATTAGCCATCCATTGCTTCATAGGAAATATACTTTTCTTTTATCACTTGGGCATGTGAGCCATCACTCCAAGTCTCCATGCACTTTTTGCTTATAAAGCTTTGGAAAATAAGAAAATGTTCTAAAGTCCCTATCTACCCTGGGCTTCTGGAACTGATATCCTCTTCCAATTAACTAGTGGTATACACTCTCTATCTTTGCACTTAGACCGAATAAATTTGTAGTATAACCTTCTAATTACCTCCAAAATTCCCTTTGGTATCCAGGATAAAGACATCGAGCTCTCTAACACTGCTTTGACCAGGACCAAATGACCCCCTCTAGACAACCAATGATTGCACCATAAGTTTAATTTTTTTCTCCACTTTTGTGATAAGACATTGCTGACATGTTTCCTGATATTTATTTGGGTAAAGTATAAAGTCCAGGTACTCCATATCACTCTCCATATCAAACAGTTGATAAGGAAACAGAGCAGACATAAAAGACTTGCTCCTTATCAGTGATGCCACAAGGAACGGGTACTTATTGTCATTGTTCCACATCCCTGTTGCCAAGCAGAAAAGATCTATAATATCTTTCAGTCTATCTGCACTTCTCTTAGAGCTATCACAGAAATTTAGTAACAAAAAGAAGATATGGCAAAGTACAAGTATTTGCAAATTTGATTTCTTTAAAATATCCAGCCCTAAGAGCTTCCTTCAAGCCCCACTAAGGCCTTCTGCTACAATAGGAAACAATAGTGGAGAAATGAGGAAACAGAGGAGACAAAAAGACTTAATCCTCGTCAGTGATACCACAAAAGGAAATGGTGCTGGTCCAAATCGATCTGCATACCTGTTGCCAAGCATAAAAGATCTATAATATGTTTGATTCTAGCTGCATCCCTCCTAGAGTCATCGCAGAAAATTAGTGACAAGTATGTCACCAACAAAAGATTTGACAAAGTACAAGTATTTATAACTTTGATTCCCTAAGAATTTTGAACCCTAAGAGTTTCCTTCAAAGCACCAGTAAGGCATTCTGCTACAATAAGAAACAATAATGGAGAAAGGGGGCATCCCTATCTCACTTTCAGGTCTAAAAAACTGAGCTGCAGCTCCATTTATAATAAGTGGAGAAAGATACACAAGTGACACAATTCATCACAAATGTAACAATCTGTGCAGAGCATTCCAAATGTATTATCATTAATCACAGGTAGAGCCAGCTAACTATCATATGCCTTTGAAATTTCCATCTTCACCACCATAGCCTTGAGCTTCTCCACTTTAATAGAATGTAATTCTTCTTGTGCCACCCCCACATTCTCATGGATCGACCTCACTTCCAGGAAACTAAATTTCTCACCAGAAATCTGATTTGGCAAAATCTCCTTTTACCTGCAGGAAGTTATCTTGGAGATGATTTTATAAATGAAATTACAGAATGAAGTCGGCCTGAATTTTAGAAATGAACTAGGGTTATCAGTCTTTGGAATCAGTGCACTGTGCAGTAAAGGTAGCATTATAGGATGCCAGGATTTTTCCAGAGAATCTGGACTTCTCATTAACTTTCCACCAGTCTTCTTCTATGAAATGAAAACATCCTCATAAGAATTCCACAGGCAGCCCATCAGGTCTGTGGCTCTTATATTTTGAAAACTTTGAAGAATCCATTACATTTTGGTTGTCTTCAGGATTTGCAAAACTAGGGAAGAATGTAGACATTCTTAAAACCTAAGCTATTGTTGCTCTTCGCTCACCCTTATAAATAGATCCTAAATAACTCACACCCTCTTGCACTATATCTTTGAAGCTAGTTGCCAGTAATCCGTCTGATTTTTCTACCCTCCACAGTGTATTTTTTTTCCTTTAGGTTGCAAATGATGAAAAAACTGACGACTTTTCAACCCAAGCTTGTAGCCACGATGCCCTACTTTTTAGACTCCAGGAATTTTCTTTATCCAAAAGCAGTGCCCTCTTCTTTGCAGTGTTGCAAACATCTCGATAACATCCCGATTTTATCTCAAAATCACGATTTTTTGGCGTGGCTAATTTTTGCCTATTTTTACTGATATTTTCCTGATTTTTACGATTTTTTGGTTTTCTAGACCCTTGCCGATTGTCTCCTGATGTTGAAGTTCGCAACATTGCTTCTTTGTTTCCAGCTCATTCACCTCTAATTTTGTGACTCAATTAAGAAGCCAAAACCATCACTTGTGTACAGGGAATCTAGTTTTGCCTCCACTTCCTAGAGCAACCTCTCCTTGTGTATTTTTTAAGTTGCCAACTCAATGGACCTGTTTAGCCCTTTTGAGGTTCTACTCAAATTGTAGAGCAGCTGATCCCTGAGAAGAACCATCAAATGAAATCCAGACATCCTTTAGTTTCTTGACATATTTCTCCTCCTTAACCATTCAGGATCTAGGTTGAAGGGACGAGGGCTTTTTTCTTAGTAGGAGCCAATTCTAGTATTACAGGGGAGTGGCCAGAGTCCCCTACACACAAGACTGACTATTTGATCTGATAGCTTCATCTAAAAAGAGGTCTGATATAAGAAAATGGTCCAGCCTTTTCACAATTCTATCTACTCCAGCCCTCTTATTTCTCTATGTAGGGGAGAACTTTATTACCTCAATATCTATCAGCTCTACTTCATCTGCTTTTCAAAACTATACTTTGATAGATAATCCACATGAGCAGGTCCCTATATCTCTGAAGCACCCAAGGAGAAATTGAGATTCCCACCCAAAATTGTCAAACCTTGGTTAAGCCATCCCCGGTGGAAGACTCTGTCCCAACACTCAACTTTGTCAGTATATGGGCCATATATGTTCAGGAGAGAAAGTTCTCTTGGCAGGTCTTGGCAGTATAGTTAGCACCCAAATCTGAAGAGAATGACCAACAATTAGAGTAGGTGAAGGACTGTTTTCTCCACCCAAATATTAGTCCTCCCACCTCCCTAGCATCAATAAACGTAAATTTCCATCCCATAAAAAGCCATTCCAAGTCACTTACGATTCTACCCCATACATTAATAGTTCAATGTAGCGCATAACATCTGGTGTGTGCACATTAACTAGCCCCTTAAGAACAATTTTTTTGAGGGATTGAATAAATCCTTGTTTAGGGTTAGGGCAATAATTTAAAACTGACTAGCAGGGCATTTGTTCCTCTTGGAACTCCTTCCAGCAACAGTTATTTACTACCAAACAATATCTCATTACAAGTGTGTTTTTGTGCTAATGACATACAGGATTTTTTTCCCTTAATACTAATTTAGTGAGCTTTTTTCATCCACAAATGCTAAGCCACCTTCAACATCATTAACGAAAATAAAACCCTCCTTATATATAGGATGGAGATTATATTTTCAGGCATCAACATTTTATCCTCATATATGGACATGAACTCCTTATCATCACTCAAGTTCACAGTATTAATGGAAGAAGTGGGTTCCTTATCAGGCCAATCAAATAATTTTGATATTAAAAACTGAAAAGAAGATTCATCAAAAATTAAATTCAAGGAGGCCTTTGGGTTGGGGACATACTAAATTAGTAAGTTCTTTAATTGGATATCCTGCTTCTATGAGCTTAAACTGTGGATATTTCTGTGGAGTATGCTTAGTCTCCAACTTGACTACTTTTTGTGGACACTCCAAGGGAGTCAATGGCAACTAAAGTTTTTCCTATACACCGTCCACAACACCATCAGAGCCTGTGTCCATTAAAGAAGTCTGAGTCTACCCCTTTTTACTTGGTGTCTACCTTTTCCAACTTTTCTCTAGAATCCTCAGCTTGAGACTCTTTTCAGGGCCAATTCTGTTTCTAGTTAGGCATGCTTCATTCCACTGCAAGTTGGCAATAGGAATGGCATCTCATGCGCTGAAAATGAATGCCTTCATATTCCATAATTTATTCAAACTATAGGTTACCTTTTTTAGAGCAATTGCCTCTGCCAAACCCTCCCTTAAATCCACACCCACTAATATGTAAGCCATATTCATAACTACTGTACTCCTGAAGGATAGATCTGCTTATAAAAATGCCAAGGGAGTTTCTGATTTCCCTGAAGACATCATTGGGCCAAAAGGTTACAGGAATACTTGGTTAATTTACCCAGATTGGAACACAGTCCATTCTTTTCATCTTTGCATCAAACACAGGTGACTAATGTTTGAAGAGTAATGGTTGGAAGCCCCATTTCGACTAACTATTTAGAACCTTCTTTGCAACTTGGTGAGATCAAAGTACAAAAGCCAATCATTCTTGAGTTAGCGCAAAACAATTTGGTAGATAGTCCAAGAACGGCACCAATTTTCCCACCAACCACTACTTTAGAATCTTCTCCGCCTTTCTCCTTCCCTGAAACTTCCCAACGATTGCTGATCCCACCATATCTAAAATTCCATCCATCTTTACAACTTTTGCCAACACCCAAGTTTACTGGATCCTTTCTCCTCTCGACACACTTTCGCTCTGCCAAAACCCATTCACCTGACCATCTGATACAGGATTCATAACTTAACTACCCCTCTCCAAGTGGAGACTAGGATCCAAATTTGCCGCCGTCGGTTGATCATTGGTAAACCCATGGTAATTACTACTTATCATGAAATCCAGACATGAATCCACTTGTAGAATTCTGAAACCCTACCACAATCCAAACAGAGATTGCTGGATACCTTTCTAAAACCTAAGGGATGAGTAACCTGTGAACACAAGCCTTCAATACACTTGGACTTCTGGATAGTTGTGTCTCTGAGCTCCACACACGCATGAGTAAAGGCACCAGATTGAGATCTGCCTTAGATACAACCACCCAAGCATTGTATGGATGAAAAGGTATCCTCTTCTGACATCACCTGCTGCAAACCCACTACCCCAGGGTACAAAACTGTCTTGAATACTGGTGAGCTGTTTAGGTAGACCTAGCACACTAGGGCAGGACCAGATTGGAAGACCCTCAGATGATTCATCTGAAAATCCCAAATATTCTTTGTCCATCAGTTCGCCCCCTTCATCCATCAGTCCATCCCCAATTGGCCTATTGTTTTCCAAGGATAAAGCTCTTATTTGATGGACCACCTGAAAGTATAAAATTTCTGTATCCTCTAAAATCATTTGATTCCTAGCTAGCCACAATCCCAAACATATCCAAACTCTAGAAATCGGAAATCCTATGCTGTTCTTTAAAGGAAAAAATAAAAAGAAGTTTTATTTTTATATAAAACTGGTTATTATATTAGTGGGTCTACAAACCTGCAATTTCAGGAATATATGTAAACTATACTTCAGAAACCGCCATCCCAAAACTGGTCCATACCTAAAATATGAAACTGCCATGACCCAAAAAATATTTGCTATAATTTAAATCGCCTGGCTAAACCTTATCCACTGTACAATTTTGTGAGATATTATGTAGTAGCTTGACCTATTCCTAAAGCATAGGTGAGTCTAACTTCCCCTCTCATCCTCAAGAACTCCTCTATCCTTACCTAGGTAGCTTATTATTGGCTGCTCTGTCAAATTTTAGACATATCCACACTTCAAGGATTGTGTACAAACTTAAAAGCAAAGACTCTGGTTTACCAGTCATTTATTCCATATTATAACATTTCTGCGTCCCTTTTGTGTAGACTCTGTCCATTACCTCCTTCAAGTTCCAACATTGATTATATTATTTTCCCCTCAAGTAGGCAGCCTCATCTTGGTTTGCAGGGTTTCCCTGACTGAAATGGTGACACCTCCATATGGTTCCTTCTCTACTGACTATATCCTCACAAGTCCAAACAATGATAAAAGTAAACTTCCAAAAAGCTGATTTTTTCAACAAATACGCAACAATGCCTTTGCAAAATTACACTGTTCTGCAATCTCCATTCATATATTCTCCTTTATGTAACTATAAGCTCATGTATCTATTAGTCTTGCTTGTATCAACAGATGGTTGAGCATCTTCACAACGTCTCTTCAGCCCATGAAAGCCTCTCTTCTCAAGATTATTATGGGTTAGAATCTTATCATGGCGTGTGCCATGTAAAGGCAATGATTTGGATTGTCAAATGTTATCCCACAACCTTTTTCTTACCTCTAGGTCTCTCTGTCTAAGTAGGGGTATTTGATAGCTCTATTTGACTATATATTGTTTATTTCTGTCTGGATCCTAACAATGTGAATAAGACTGTTCTCATGCTTCCTCCAAAACTCTAGCTATAAATTTTAAAATTGCAATATGTTAAAACATATTAACATGACTGTTTATTTTGTTTAAGATTACGCAAATTCACAACATATATATGTATTATGTAAAGGGAGAAAAACAGAAAAGGAAAAAAGAACAACCTATGTTTTCATTTAAAACAAAAATCCAATACATATTCATATTAAGCTTAGATCCAAACAGAAAAGGTCGAAACATCTAGCCCCATTGGAAAATTTTCCACATAAAAAGACACCAAATACTGCCTGAAACATGGATGCTAAGTGAGCTATTATCAAATGGCTATCATATAAACCACAAAATTGAAATTTTGTGTTTGTTCTTATTCAAGTTCGAGTTTATTTCAAGACTGCTACAGTCTATGGTCATGTGCGATTATGAATTATATGTTGAGAATTTAAGGGCTATAGATTAATACAAATTCTCTTCTTGATAACTACTTGTGAGCTTGATGAGTTAATCCTTCATCAAGTCAATTATCAAAGTGCTTATACAAATGTAGAGACAAAATTGATCTTTCTTGTAAAAGAGTATTTTGCAATATAGTTAGGAAGGTAAATCTTTGATTTACCTTCCTTACTTGAGGTTTCTGACTTTTACAATTCCTTCTTCAGAGATAACTTAATCATATCCTTTAGTCAATATCTCAATCTTTCAGTTACTTCAGCAATTACTAACCTTTAGCTGCTTCTGTAGAATACGTCCTTTAGTTACCTTGGAAGTTGTATCATTCAGTTCTTCCTTTAGATAGATCTGCAATCAAAACTGTTCTTGTATTTACTATCTTTCAAACGATGTCACCTTCAGACTTATACGTAGACAATCTTGTCCTTAGATATTATTTGTTATACCTTCAAACTAGTTCTTTCTTTTAGTTGGTTCTTGCACTATCAACTTCATAGGAAAGAATTCAGATTCTTTCAAACTCAATGTAAGCAGCTATTCCGAGATCCTCGAATGTTCTATTTCACTGTGTATACGTATTACTGTTTTGACCTTATTTTGTGCTTTGATTGTAAATACTTCACTGTACATGTCTCTAAATTCTGTTGACAATTTCTGTGAGACCCTATGTCATGATACCATCAAACTGAAATGGCATACTTCTCATCAAGTTGTGATGGCACTGAACCAGTGAGACCTTTCTCACTGTGGTAGCACGAAACAGTGATAGATTTTTTACTGTGGTAGTTCCAAATTGTAGTGTCATACTCATCATGTGATTGGTTATACCGAGACTATAGTTGACCTGTGATTATAACACTGAATATCTTCACTGTAATACGGATTATACTGATATCTTTTTGTCACACCGAGCCTTAACTGTAAATACATTTTTATAACTCATTCTCCTCACTGCCGTGGTATCGAAATAATCTTATAAGAGTAGTATTGAATTGAGGCAGAGGTAATTTCAACACTGTGATGTCATTGAGATTGACCTTTCTTGTGAACTTGCACTTAGTTTAATTATTGGACTGCCTTACTATGATTTGAGCCCTTTTGACATAGGTCCTTTTAGAATGTTTCGAGTCCTTTCAAACTGCCTTTGATCATAACCTAGCTCTGATACCATGTTAAGAATTTAAGGGCTATAGATTAATACAAATTCTCTTCTTGATAACTACTTGTGAGCTTGCTGAGTTAATCTTTCATCAAGTCAATTATCAAAGTGGTTATACAAATGTAGAGACAAAATTGATCTTTCTTGTAACTGAGTATTTTGCAATAAGTTAGGAAGGTAAATCTCTGATTTACCTTCCTTACTTGAGGTTTCTGACTTTTACAATTCTTTCCTCAGAGATAACTTAATCATATGCTTTAGTCAATATCTCAATCTTCCAGTTACTTCAACAATTACTAACCTTTAGCTGCTTCTGTAGAATACGTCCTTCAGTTACCTTGGAAGGTGTATCATTCAGTGCTTCCTTTAGATAAGTCTGCAGTTTGCAATCAAAAATGTTCTTGTATTTGCTATCTTTCAAACGTTGTCACCTTCAGACTTATACGTAGACAATCTCGTCCTTAGATCTGATTTGTTATACCTTCAAACTAATACGTAATTCCTGTTCTTTCTTCCACCTTTTGTTAACTTCAAACATGACTGTAATTTTTACTTAAATATCTGCAGTACCTCAGAGACAGATCTGCAAATCTGTTCTTTCTTTTAATGTGTTCTACCCCAGACGTTAACTTAATCTTTGCTCCCTTCTTTATGTTGTATTGCCTCAGTAGAATCCACAAAATTTTCTTCTTTTGCACGTTGTATAACCTCATTATCATCCGCAGATATGTTCTCTTAACCGTAGCATATGTAGGGTATATATAGTAGTTCTAGCCAAGTAATTAAGCCGACCTTATAGCCATTAAGTAGGCTGACTTTAACATTTGTTTATAGGCCATTCATAGGCATATCTTCAACGTTTGTAAGCCATTCTTCTGCAACGTCTTTGAGGTTATTCTTCACGCCTTTTACATGACTCTTAATTACACTTATGTACCTAATAGACATCAAGAAGAAGTCTATAGACCTATACTAAGAATCTTGCTCATGAAACCCATGAAGCAAGTAAACCAAAAATTCATTTTATTATTATTGACTTCATCTTTACATAAGTACATAATTACATAGTCATTATAAGGCAGACCTACCTAGTTACACTCTTCAACATTATAACTATATATAATTTTGATGTTTCTAGGTTGGAGATTGTACTATTTTCATTGGAGGATGCTACTATTGATGCGCACAAGGCTCTTGAGTTACTTGGTAGGATTCTCGCAAAATTGGTTGTTGAAGGGATATTCTTTATTCAAGATACAATAAGGGAAATCAAGGATGGAGGTACATAGCTAGGAATCTTATTAGAAACGAGGGGATTTTGAGGTATTTCTCAAGAAGAAAATTTCAAGGTAGTCTGCTCACAATTTTAATGCCTGATCAATTTTGTAGTTTATTTGTGATCTCTCATGTTGACAAGTGAATGGTTGGTTAGTTTTTAGCTGTGCTCACATTTGTTGGTTCCTGAAGCTCGAGCACTTTATAAAAAATAGGCAAAGTCAAACAACACAAATGGTCCACTAGCTCTCTTTTCATTTGCTAATATTATAATGAAGTTTTATTAGAGGCATTGTTTGTTTGTTTGTTTTGGTTAGAAAAGGGTTTGCTCTTGGTTTTATGTGATTTTCAATTTATCGTATGTAGCATGTTGAGAAATGGGAAAGAATAACGTGACATTTATTTTGTAGAAATTGATGCTGAAAGAAAATTGCTTTGACATTGTTGATGTTAAGGTATATGTTGTATAAACTATTTATAGTCTAATTTATGTTATATTCTAGTGTTCATTGTCTTTCATTTCTTACAGTGCATTGTATTTTCTTTTGTGTTCAGAAAATGAAATTGGTATTGATGGTAAGAAGCATGAATTGAAAAAAGAGAAGAGCAATAACATTGGAGCGACAAATGCAAAAAGAGAGAGGAGAACTGGTTTGGTCATACCCTTTGAACCAATATCTCGGATAAGACACACATATAAAGACTGATGATCAAGTCTTCAGAGTTGGTGAATTCACCTGTAATGCCTTGACAACACAACGATAATGTTTTGAAGTGATGAAACATCATTTCATGTGTAAATTGTAGTCCAACTAATATAAAGTTGGAAACTCATATTTTAATATTTTAACATTTCATATAATATAATTTATGTGGTTGAAATCATTTATAGTTGCACTTGATGTTGTTTAGTATTGTAATTAAAATATGCGACTTTGTGTTTTCATATTAGATGAACATGCACATTGTATGACATTTTTTAAATCATACAAATTAATTTATGTCGATTAATAATGAACACAAATAAAATGAATATGCGACTAAATTAGTCATTTAGAATGATTATTAATGAAATGCATATAAAATACTAAATTAGTCATTTATATAATGAATAAATGGCTATTGCAAATGATAAATTTGTGACTACAAATGATGACTAAATTTTGCATATATACGACTATTAGTAGCTAATTTACAGTATCTTATAACACGACTAAAATTTAGTCACATTTTTTCGGTCATTAATTGGTTTCAAACAATGACTAAAATTTGCATATATATGACTATTAGTAGCTAATTTACAGTATCTTATAACACGACCAACATGTTGGTCATAGTTCTTTGGTCATTAATTGGTTTTCTTGGGTGATCATATAGTAATATATTTAGTCATTAATTGCGACATTTAATGACCAAATAAAAGACCAAATCAATGACTAAAATAATGACTAAATCAGTGACCAAATGAATGACTAAATGAATGACTAAATCAGTGACAAAATGAAAGACCAAATGAATGACTAAATTAGTGATCAAATCAATGACTAAATCAATGACCAAATCAATGACCAAATATACAACTAGATAACAAAATTGAGATAACCAATTAATGACTAAGCTAAAAACGACCAAAAGTTGGTCGCGTTATAAGATACTGTAAATTAGCTACTATTGATCACCGACCGAAAAATAGTCATTTATATGCAAATTTTAGTCGTTTTTTTAGTAACAAATTAGCCATTTTGTACTAGTGATCCAGGGCTTGGCATAACCCCCCCAATCGTCAGGAAGCAGATTATACATGGCCGCCCTGGGTTTCCCCTTCACCGTAAGGGACTCCGGGCTGGTAAACCTGTGAGTGAGGTTGTTGGCATGTATCGAGTAGCAAAAAGCCACAGTCACATGCTTTCTTGTGAAGGCATCCACGTCGTACCACTTCTTGCATACCAGAGAGACCGAGCCACGATCTCTCAGATCCTTCAGGTGGCCTATAACGCACTCCAGGGCCTCGTCCGATATGCATCCACAACTCGCTTGCTTCATGGCGCTTGCATTCAACACAGAGACGATATACTCATTGAATATGGACTTTTGCCCCGAAGGCTTCTGTTCGCCGAAAAAATATTTGTTGCAGAGAAAGCGAAATGATCCAGGGTAAAGCGAGGGATGGGTTAAAACAGTAAAGGAGAAACCAAATGTTTCAAAGCGGCTGGGGGATAAATGAACATGCGTTGGGCCTGATTGCTCTCTACCGCCTTCATCCAAATGACATACGGTCTCATGGGAGTGATATGTGACCTCTTTTACATTGGATTAAGACTTGGCGGCAATAAATGAAACTAGTGAATTTGTTTATTTTTCCTCTTTTTCAGAATTTTGCCGCCTTTTTGAATGAATTGTGTTAATTTCTGAATGAATTGTGTGTTAATTTCTAATTAAAAAGTTTTAATTTTTAAATTAAAATAATTCAAATGATAATGTAGGATTTTAAAACAAAATATTAGTTTGGCTTAAAAAAATGTTTTAAAGTATCTTTATATGCTAGTGGTATAATTGTTGTTATTGTTTCATTTTTTAGTGTTTTTATCAATAGTTAAGTAAAGTTATTAATTAATGAAAATTATTACTATTTATTTTTATTTATAAGGATTATTTTAAGATATTTGTGTTGATGTAAGTCTAAAATAATCCAATATACAATGGTTTCTTTGAGTACAAATTAAATTATAGAGGGTAGTGATGAATTTCCTAATTAAAATTCCTGTGATTAGATGGAAAAATGGCAAAGAATATCCATCCAATATGAAAGTAACATTCAAATAAGTGAATTGTAATGACAACATAATCCTCGTAGCATGATAACATATACAAAACAAACACATGAACTCAAAGTGCTATAAAATAAGTATATTATAATTCATTTGATATGTGAATGAAGTGTCGGAAAGTAAATCATAGAGACACTATACCATGGGCTACCCTATCAAGTGCATGTAGTGGGAGTGCTCTCAAGTACGAAATGGATGAGGGTAGATGATGAGAAGCTCTTGACACCTATGTAGTAAAGCCACCCTCTAGAATGAGGACTTTCACCTCTCCTTTATAGAACAAAATATGAAGATAGAGAATGTAATTGATGAAATAGAAGAGGATCAAATTGTGGGTTAAAGGCTTATGTGCTAGATAATTTTGGATGTCACAATTTCTCTCTAGTGAATTTTCTGTCTTTCAAAACTAGGTTTGTTGAAAGCACACATCTCCTCAAAGCACTTTGTAGCTAATGTTTTCCCTTTAATTGACAATTTTGTTTAAAGTATCTTTATTGAGGCATATGTCTTATAAAATGTGTGTTATTTTAGCATGTAATACTCAGAATAGTGCATTAAATGTATGAGCAACAAGTCAACACAACACTGTGGCACTACTCCATGATATCTATTTTTTTCTTATTATGAAGTTCCAACCTACTAGAAATAGTTCACTATGGTGCCCCTTTTGTAATAACTTCTTGTTTTCCTTTAGTTGCCATATATATCTATTATTGTTGTTTATATTGAGTGAGATTTTATACTATAGGAAGGTGTAGGTCGAGGGGGAACCTTGAGGATCCCACTGCTCCACCTTCACAACTGGTATTGTCCATAATTGGGTCTTTCCAATTGCATACTCTATCACTAATTAGTTCAATTTCAAATTCCCAATTTCTTGCCAAAATAATGAGTGGTTGACTACGAATCGCCACGAGATAATACCAATGACTAACAAAGGCCGAACAAAGAGCACCAGAGAGAAATAAAGATAACAAATTCTCCCATGAAAGCCAAGGAAATCGATGTAGACCAACAACCATTTCGAACAACAAGTTATTGATCTGCACCTTGCTCACATAATCACATCCTTAGTTAATTGCCTCCATAATGTTTCAAAGCTTGCGCACAAACAAATGATTCTTCCCTGGCATGTCTGGACCTTGATGGAGGAGCTCGGTTGCAAGAGAGAATTTCCAAGAATCGACCTCGGACAAGTCAGACCACTACACAAATCTCTCATCCGGAGCCTGCGAGCTCAATGGAACCTCTCAATCATTGAAGAGGTAGAGCAATCTAGAGACCTAGAAGGAGCCTTTACTAATACTAATAATTTTAATTAAAAATATAATTCATTTATTTTTTATAATTTTTTTTATTTTATCACTATAAAACATATAATAAAATAAAATAAATAAAAATTTGAGTGATTTAATACTTATTATAAATTAATACCTTTAGGTTATATAAATATACCACATTTATCCACATCACCTCATAATTCCTCATAACCTTTTTCTTTACAGGATGCTTAAAAAATAAAGGAAAAGAACAACTACCATATATTCGGGCAACCAATGCGCTCTTAGAGTCTTTATTATGTAGCATTCCTTAGCCCCATCCAAAAATTTCTAATCAATCCATATTTTTTTTTGGAGTTTTATAAAATGTTTCATATTGTTTTTCACCTATATTTTTATACATCTTAAAATCATTTGACTCGTAAATCATCCAAAATATGTCACCCAATATGGCTGCGTGAGTTCATTGATTGTCCAAGTTCGGGAACATGCAAAATTTCGGTGACGTGAAGGGATGGACACACCATATATCCTGAGTGGGGATGTGAGTGGATTTCTATAAGAGGTCGTAGGATTATTTTATGTTGAAGTGGCCAGCCGCATTAGAGCCCCATCTTAGCTTGCCTGACTGATCGTCCCTTTGAATCTTCCTTTTCCTAAGCTCATCTGCTAGGTTAGTCCAATCCTGAGAGTGATTTTTCTGGACCCATTTCGGGGCCTCGAGTCATTCCCTCCATTCAGTGTTTTCTTTGTTTTTCTAGGAAAGGGATTCTTTGACCGAGGGAAAGCCCATAAGTAGAGTGTCATCCACATCTTGTTAGTGGGTTGAAGGGGGGTTAGAGGGGTAGAGGTTAATGGGTTAGAGGTTTAGGGGGTTAAATGGGTTAGGCATTTAGAGGTTTAGGGGGGTTAGGGGATGTGGAATTAGAGCTCTAGGCATCCTCCAATTTTGAACAAAATACGATGATGGCATTTCAAATAAATTGATGCCCTATCTATCACACCAAGAGGGAACCCTTGATGCTCCTTTGACTTGAGGATTTCTTGAAGGTTTTCACTTTGTATTTCATCATTCAAAACCTATTATCTTAACTATAAATGATCATTGGATGGGCCTTTACCACAGTATACCTCCCAAACCTTAGTCTCTTATAGTATTTCTCTCAAAAAACAATTCATGGAAAGTCACCCGAGATTCTCCCAAAGCTCATACTTTAATTGAATTTTTACTTGCCTCACTTTGAAGCCTAGTATAAACACGTCAATCACAAGAGAGGGATTTTGGAAGTTTTGATCTTAGGCATTCATCATTTTTTAATATTCCTAAACCCGAGGTCATCTTTCCCTCAAGCCTTTCTTGGAGAGTCCTTCTTTTGCTTCTAAAGTGGGGAACCTATTATATAATCCTCTTCTTTGAATGGGCATTGGAAATCACATTGTGCATCATTATTGGTGTTATCATTCTAGTAATTTCCCTATACCGAGACTCCTCCCATCAGTGAAAGTTCATAAAGAACAGGGTAAATTGAATGAGGTTACAATGGGTCCTTATCCCATTGTTTCCACTTGATCTAGTAGTAGTCCCTTTGGAACCCCTCCTAGGACCCTTGCTAAATTAAGCGCTAACATTTTTCAAAAACAAGTATAAAGTAGATGGCTCACTTGAAAAGAATAAATCTAGGCTTGTGGCAAAAGGTTTTACACAAAAAGAAGGGGTCTATTATGAGAATACTTTTCCCCCCATAGAAAAATGGGATACCATATGGACATTCTTTGCCCTGGAAACTCGAAAAGTTAGAAATTCTATCAAATGGATGTAAAATTTCTTTCTTGAATGGAGATATGAAAGAGAATGTTTTTGTGTCCCAACCAGAAGGATTTTTTGAGAAGGGTTAGGAACATAAAGCATGCAAGCGGTAAAATCCTTGTATGGCCTCAAGAAAGCACCATGAGCCTGGCATAATAAGGGGTTAGGGGAATAGGGGCTTAGGGGTTAGAGGTTTAGGGTTTAGGGGAATAATGTGTTAGTGGTTAAGGTTTAGGGATTGGGGGCTTAAGGGTTAGGGGATTTGGGCGCATTTAGGGTTAGGGGCATAATGAGTTAGTATTTAAGGGATTAGGGATTCGGGTTAGGGGAATAATGAGTTAGTGGTTAAGGGGTTATGGATTGGGGGTTAGGGGAATAATGAGTTAGTGGTTAAGGGATTAGGGATTGGGGGCTTAGGGGTTAGGGGATTTAGGCACAGTTAGGGGTTAGGTGAATAATGAGCTAGTGGTTAAGGGATTAGGGATTAGGGACTTAGGGGATTTAGAAGTTAAGGATTTTAGGGGTTAGGGGTGAGGGGCTAATGGGTTAATGGTTAAGTGTTAACAGTTTAGGGGTTAAGGGGTTAGGGGTTTAGGTGTTAGTGGTTTAGGGGTTTAAGGGTTTAGAGGTTTAGGGTTTTGGGGGTTAAATGGGTTAGGGTTTTAGGGGTTTAGGGGGTTAAATGGGTTAGGGGTTGGGAATTAGGGCTTAAGGGGTTAAGGGTTAGACGTTTAGGGTTTACAGGGTTAAATGGGTTTAGGGGTTTAGAGGTTTAGGGGGTTAGGGGATTTAGTAGTTAAGGATTTTAGGGGTTAGGGGTTAAGGGGTTAAGGGGTTAGATGTTTAGGTTGTTAAATGGGTTAGTGGTTTAAAGGTTTAGGGGGTTAGGGGATTTAGTAGTTAAGGATTTTAGCGGTTAGGGGTTAAAGGGGTTAGGGGTTAGGTTTTGGGGGTTAAATGGGTTAGGTTTTTAGGGGTTTAGGGGGTTAAATGGGTTAGGGTTGGGAATTAGGGTTTAAGGGGTTAGGGGTTAAGGGTTTAGAGGTTTAGGGTTTAGGGGGTTAAATGGGTTAGGGTTTTAGGGTTTAGGGGGTTAAATGGGTGAGGGGTTATAGCCATTTATTAGGTGAACAAGGCATAATCTAGTTGTAGTAACCATAACTTGGTCAAGTTGTTATAGTCAAGGCAAGACTTGGTTGGGTTCCCAAGTTCCAAAAAATTAAGGGTCATTGTGAGGGCATGAGAACTAAGGAGTGTCAGTGTGTGCCAAGGAATGAAAAGGCATGCTAACACATGTTATAAAGTGTCAATGGATGTTGAGGAGTGTTAGGGAGTGCCATGACATTGCAAGGGAGAAATAGGTCAAAATGCATGGAAATGAACGAATAAGAGTGTGTGCCAAGTAGTGTCAACAAAATCCAAGTGTCTCAAGGATAAAGTGTGTTAGGGGAAGGCCAGAATAAGACTTGTAGGAGGTAAGCCTATGGTTACATAAAGGGTTGCACAAAGTAGTTTAAGACAAAGGGAAACTTTGGGTTGGGCACAACATTTATTTTCCAATGACTTGGTTGGGTTCCCAAGTCGCAAAAAAAGTAAGGTTATCTATGACGGCATGAAAGCTAAGGAATACCAAGGTGTGTCAGGAAATTCCTAGAAGTACTAACACATGTTAGGCATTTCCAAGGCATGATAGGCATGCCAATATGTGGCAGGTGCCAGGGTGTGGCATGAATACATGCTAGGGAGTGTGAGGGCCAAGTGTCAAGGAAACACAAGGGAGCACTAGTTTAAAATTCATGGAAATGAAGCATCAGCCAGTTCCAGGTGTGCTAAGAAGGGAATGACACAGTATTCTAGCAACTACCAAGGCATGTTAGAGTGCTAGGGAAGCATACAAAGATGTTCCAAGTGCCAAGGTGTGGCAATGCGTGCTAAGGAGTGTTAGGGAGTGTCAGGAAAACATAACATAGCACTAGGTAAAAATTAATAAATAAATGAATAAGAGTGTGTGGCAGGGAGTGTAAGCGAGTTCTAGGTGTTGAGATTCAACAAGATGATGAGCTTAGTGAAAAGAGTCGCCTTCACTAAGTGGGCTCGCAGGCTATTTTTGGCGCAAGTCTATTTTTAGACATGGATACCATATTTCAGAAGTTGCAGGATGCTATTTGTGGATGGTTGGTCAAGTTGGAAAAATAGATGGATTTCTATTTTTAGACATATTGGGCGAAGTCTATTTATAGATCACTGATCTAAAAATAGAAGTGTCGATTATTATTAGCTCTTAATAATGTTGAGATTCAACAAGATGACGATCTTAGCAAAAAGAGTCGCCTTCACTCAGTGGGCCCGCAAGATATTTTTGCGCAAGTCTATTTTTAGACTATGTCTATTTTTAGACATGGAGACCATATTTCAAAAGTTGCAGGATGCTATTTTGGATGGTTGGTCAAGTTGGAAAAATTTATGGATTTATATTTTTATAAATATTGGGCGAAGTCTATTTATAGATTGCTGATCTAAAAATTGAAGTGTCGATTATTATTAGCTCTTAATAATAATTAGACCCTAAATAACAACTTATTCTCTTGGAGCATTTAATTTCAGTTAAGAGGTGCGGTAGATCAGCTGGCTGAAGGAATTACGCAATTCCTAGGGTTTACTGGTGTTCATGCATGGAGGACTCAAGTCGGGACTCAAGTGGCAGAGTTATGATGGAGTTGGTGAAGTAGTTCATGGAAGTTTCAGTTTAACTACATCCTTGGAGTTAAACTCAATTGAACTAATTATGTCTATTTCTAACTGATTGATACATTAGTGGAAGTGGAGTGAATTAATTAGTTAAATTAATTCGCAAATAATAACTCATTAATCAACTGAACAGAGACAACAGTTAACTACTTGCATGGGAGTTCCAGTGGAGAATCAGTGGAGAGATAGGTGAAAGGGCAGTGTGACTATTAGTTGTGACTATGTTGATGCATCCAATGCATAACACATCCATTGGAGATGCCAATTAGGATTGTGCAGTCAAGGCAAGGGTAATTTGAAGTCATTCAAAGCTATTCTTCAACAAGGATTGCGCAGTAGAGGCAGGCTATCAGGAAGTAAGAAATCATGCATAGATTTGCAGATTTCTTCATGACAGTGTGTAGCGATTGTATTGTATTGAGAGCTTGATATGTTCATCTTTGTATGAGGATTGTTACATGATATCTATGACATATACTATACAAATAGTTTTGGTTTTCAACTTCAGGCTTTCTCGTTAAACAACTGTGTTATGTGTGTTGGTTTTTATTGCTTCATGTGTATGCATTGTGATCTAGTTTTGAATTTCCACAAATGATCAATGGTGGAATGATTCTGTATTTTTCATAAAGTTAAATAGTGTGAGATCAAGAGAATCTATGATATATAACACATTATTTATATAATTTCTACACTAGGTGTCTCGAGGAGGGAGCAACACGGTATGATAGTCAGTACTAAGTCATGTTATAGTGTCAGGGCGATATGCATCCAAGATGTGCCAGGTGCTAGGGTGTGCCAACATGTGCTAAGAAGTGTTAGGGATTGTCAGGGAAACACAAGGGAGCATTTACATTGTAGCCATTAGAGAAGTATTTATGTTGTAGCCATTGCAAGACCTTGAGAATTTTTTTCCATGGAGAATTATTTATGTTGTGGCCATTGCAATAAAGCAAGAGGTCTGTCAATGCCTTTTTTTATGTGTTTATAAATTGGAAGAGAGAAATCAGAAACAAGAAGGGCCTGAAAGAACTGAACAACGAAATGGAGGTCACAAGGATAAAGATGATGGCATTTGATTTGGTAGTTTCATACTATCACAAGGGCATCCAAGACAACCATGACTTGATTGAGGAAGTGGGAAACAAGCCGGCAGTCCACATTGAGGAAGATATCAATCCATTTTCAACTAAATCAGATATATAACTGTGGTTCTCTCTACTCACAGTATTTCATTGAGATTGTGTTAGTTATCTATTATTAAACTATGCTTGTGTCTATTTAAATGGATACTGTATTGATAGCCCAAAAATGAGGCATTTTGGATTGTCTATAGTTTGTACTAGTTCTGAAAAAGGACTAGCAATAGTTAATCTCTTTGACTGCAAAAAGTATTCTACTTGTTGTCTTGGGGAGTTTCTCTCA
Organism: Pinus albicaulis; assembly: GCA_034641835.2. Lineage (NCBI taxonomy): Eukaryota > Viridiplantae > Streptophyta > Pinopsida > Pinales > Pinaceae > Pinus > Pinus albicaulis. The sequence goes on from CM076571.1 coordinate 479,545,400, forward strand.
GGAAATTTATGGAGAACCTGACATATTTTTTATATATGTACTGTGCAGAACCTTTATAAATCTACCCTTCAAATCAGGGTCAACCCAAATAAATCTGATTTGGGGGTTCCACTGCAACAACATTTTCCCCACAATAAGCACAAGATCAAGCCAACATGTGTGATGTGTGTGTTTAAAGAGATGGATAGGTAGGTTTACCCTTACGAGAACATGGCATCTTAAAATTTGACCACGATTACTGAGTGCAAGCATTTGCGAAATGGCATTATGAGTGGAGCCTTTTCCAGAAGAGATTATTCATTTACATTACAATATATACAACATGCAGTTAGTGTTCCATCCATGTTAGCACACACACTTGATGGTATCAATCCTTAAACTGGTACAAAAAAAATGATTTTATATATTCACATACGAGACAGTCACAAGATGTCAACAAAATCACATACTTATCGAAATCCTCAACCAGGAATATGCTACATTTCTTCTTAATGTGCTTTCAACTAGGTAAGCATCAATGACAATCATTACAATGGGTTAAGGGGATCTAAGAGAGAATTATGTAAGGAGTTCCTTCTAGGTAAAGGTCATTGGTATTACTATTGTTAAAGGGGGTGGCCTACAAGGATACATTGGTAGCTACTAATGCAAGAGCATAATTTCAACAATTTATTTCAAAATTTGTATTTGTCCTCCATAAGGCCTTAGAGATTTATAGAAGAGGAAGTTGGTTTCCTTGTTGCCCTATAATTTTGTAGAATTTCTAACTTCACATTTGGGATAGGAAATTTTAGTAATTTTAGGCATAAGTTAAGATGTTTTTTTTATTTTTAAGGCCTCCTAATCATTAGGAAAGTCGAGTCTTATGATTAGGATTACTTGTGGCATCCTATGTATTTTTCAAACTCCAATACACCAAGGCAAACATGTAGAGGACATTTGGGGGAAATGTGATTGTCCATCAAATGTAGATCGGATTTGGGGAACTTGTAGCTCTTTTACTTGGACCCTACTAGTTCTTAGAGGTTGTATTTGGAGCAGTTAGCAGGAAAAAGCATAATATGCCCAAGAATATTAGCATTGGAGCACCTATGGTTTAGGATAAAGGATAAGGGGTTTTAGGAGTTAATGGGTTTAAGGCTTTAGGAGAAAGGGGTTAAGGGTAAAGGATAAAGGGTTAGGGCTTATGGGATTTAGAGGTTAGGGGGTTGAGGTATAGGGGGTTGAAGGGTTAGAGGTTAATGGCTTAGTGGTTAAGGGATTTAGGGGTTTATAATATTAACCATCAAGGGCTTACATGTCAGGGGATTTAGGGGTTAAGTGCCCAAGGGTTATGTTATTTAGGTGTCAGAAGGTTAAGGGGTTAGGGGTTAATGAGTTTATGGGTTAGGGGTTATGAGTTAAGGGTCAAGGTCTAAGAGGATATGGGATTAGGTTTTATGGGGTTCAAGGATTCTAAGTTAGTGGTTAGGGGTTAAGGGGTTAATGGCTTTGGGTTTAAGGGATCAAGGGGTTAATTTGTTATGATTTATGGGTGTAGGGATTAAGGGACTGTGGCTTTGGGGTTAAATGGATAGGGACTTTAGTGGTTATGGGTTAAGTGCGTATGGGTTGTGATAATGTGGCCCCTAACCCCTTGTCACAACTATTGGGGGTTCCCCTATCAATTTCTCTCATTGCCTTACCTATAGGTCCCCTAGCCCCTATGCCATAAGGCCCTAAGGCTCCTTCTCATTCTCTAATGTTAGGATTATAGATCTCAGTAAACCATGCTTGAACCTCTCACTTCTACCCATCCATGCTACCCTTATGTCCCCTTGCCCCGCTCAATACACCAAAAGACCCCCCTCCCCCAAAATTCATGAGAATTGAACATTTGGAGGCGATCATTTAACAACAACTTCACAACTACTCCATTTATAATGGTGTCTTGGAGCTATTAGATGTCATTTCATTGAGCTACAGTGATAGGTGAGAGCTATGCATAGCTCACTAAAGGTGTATCACGAGACTATTAGTCTATTGGCTATAGAATTTGACTCTTTTTTTGTAACTTAGCGAAATGGAAAAGATGTGGAGACAATCTCCATTCTTCTTCTTTCATCGGGCCATGTAAAATAAATGAAGCAAATAGTCTTAGCCCCTTGGAGAAGGAAAGTTGAGAACAATAATGAGCATGAACAAACAAAGAATCCAATGAGTTAAGCTTAGAGGGGTCTCCCTTTGTAAAAAAGCATCCATAAGCTTGTTAGAGTTAGTATGAATCTTTACTAGAGGTTGAGTAGTCTTCACATCACCAACCACATCCAATAGAAAGGTACCAACCCCTACAATAAAAATGATGTCTCCAAATAAGGTGTAGTTAATACCAATATAATCACCTTATGAATCTATTACAATATGATTTGGAAAGTACGTTTCCATACATGTGTGAAAGAAAAAATCCATTTGGCTAGCAAAAGAAAGTCTTGTTTAAGACCTTCAAAAACCCCCTTGAAGGAGACAAGAAGGGTTTGAAACCATATAATACAAGTCAATCTATGAACCCTATTTCTGATGTTTTCTATGCATGTGTTTATTCACCTGGTTTGACATGTGATAGACAATATGTGAAGCCTTTTTTTCCACATATCATCTTCATTAGATATCATGTTGCTAAGAATGAAGTGTCTAGATTAGAGTTAAAGTTCCTATTTTAGTTTGTTGTCTTTTTCTGTCTTTTAGAGTACAAATATTTCTGGTATATTGTGCTAAGGTATTTTGGCTTTCAAATATTCAAGGAATATGTGAGCTAATATAAGAAAATATTGTAATATTTGAAATAACATGATGAACTATTTAGCACAATTTATCGTGTTGGATTGATTGAGATGTTTATTTTTGGATGGATGGATGTACATCTCTTTAGCCAGTAGATAAAACTCATTAAGCATTGTTGCAAGTATGTTATTGACATGTTGAAGTGCCATTGAGACTTAGAGGTAGAAGATTTAGACTTGTATGTTTTCACCTGTCTGGGTGTGATGATACCTTGTGGAGGTAAGAAAAATTTCCATTTTTTTAAATTTTGGATATATTCTATACGCTCTTAAGAGAATTTCAACCTTTTAAATAAAACTACAAACAAATGTACATTCATGCAATAATTACTAATTTATTTGGGGGTGACTCAACCAATTGTAGCATGTTGGCTTGTTGAATTTGTTAGTAAGTTAATTAGGGCTTGATAAATTTGTAAGCTTCAGTAGGATTTATTGCAGTTGTATGTGTTTTAGAGAAGCGAGTTTGGAGTGGTGGTTGTGCTTCCTTTATTGAATTTGATTTCTTTGGTTCCTCTTCTTGTGCATGCCCATTGTGGTATATTCTCGTTAGTGGTTAAGGGGTTATGGATTTGGGGCTTAAGGGTTAGGGAAATAATGAATTAGTATTCAAGGGATTAGGGATTGGGGTTAGGGGAATAATGACTTAGTGGTCAAGGGGTTATGGATTGGGGGGGTTAGGGGTTAGGGGATTTAGGCGCATTTAGGGGTTAGAAGAATAATGAGTTATTGGTTAAGGGATTAGGGATTGGGGGCTTAGGTGTTAGGGGATTTACGTGCAGTTAAGGGTTAGGTGAATAATGAGCTAGTGGTCAAGGGATTAGGGATTAGGGGCTTAGGGCTTAGTGGATTTAGCAGTTAAGTATTTTAGGAGTTAGGGTTGAGGGGTTAATGGGTTAATAGTTAAGCATTAACATTTTAGGGGTTAAGGGATTAGGGGTTTAGGTGTTAGTGGTTTATGGGTTTAATGCTTTAGAGGTTTAGGTTTTAGGGGTTAAATGGGTTAGGGTTTTAGGGGTTTAGGGGGTCAAATGGGTTAGGGGTTGGGAATTAGGATTTAAGGGTTAAACGTTTAGGGTTTACGGGGTTAAATGGGTTTAGGGGGTTAGGGGATTTAGCAGTTAAGGATTTTAGGGGTTAGGGGTTAACGGGTTAAGGGGTTAGATGTTTCGGGGGTTAAATGGGTTACGGGTTTAGAGGTTTAGGGGGCTAGGGGATTTATAAGTTAAGTATTTTAGGGGTTAGGGGTTAGGGTTTGGGGGTTAAATGGGTTATGGTTTTAGGGGTTTAGGGGGTTAAATGGGTTAGGGGTCGGGAATTAGGGTTTAAGGGGTTAGGGGTTAGGGGTTTAGGGGGTTAAATGGGTTAAGGGTTTAGCGTTTAGGGGGTTAAATGGGTGAGGGGTTATAATCATTTCTTAGGTGAACAAGGCACAATCTAGTTGTAGCAACCGTAACTTGGTCAAGTTGTTATATTCAAGGCAAGACTTGGTTGGGTTCCCAAGTTCCAAAAAAGTAAGGGTAATTGTGAGGGCATGATAACTAAGGAGTTTAAATGCGTGCCAAGGAATGAAAAGGCATGCTAACACATGCCAAAAAGTGTCAGTGGATGTTGAGGACTGTTAGGGAGTGCCAGGACATTGCAAGGGAGAACTAGGTCAAAATGCATGGAAATGAACGAATAAGAGTGTCTGCCAAGTAGTGTCAATGAATTCCAAGTGTCTGAAGGATAAAGTGTGTTAGGGGAAGGTCAGAATAAGACTTGTATGGGAAGGTCAGAATAAGACAAATTAGTTTCAGACGTAGAGAAACTTTGGGCTGGGCACAACATCAATTTTCCAATGACTTGGTTGGGTTCCCAAGTCACAAAAAAAGCAAGGTTATCTATGACGACATGAAAGCTAAGGAATACCAAGGTGTGTTAGGGAATTCCTAGAAGTAATAAGACATGTTAGGCATTTCCAAGGCATGATAGGCATGCTAAGATGTGGCAGGTGCCAGGGTGTGGCATGAACACATGCTAGGGAGTGTGAGGGCCAAGTGTCAGGGAAACACAAGGGGGTACTAGTTTAAAATGCATGGAAATGAATTATATGCCAGCTCCAGGTGTGTTAAGAAGGGAGTGACATGATATTCTAGGAAGTACCAAGGCATGTTAGAGTGCTAGGGAAGCATACAAAATTGTTCCAAGTGCCTAGGTGTGCCAAAGTGTGCTAAGGAGTGTTAGGGAGTGACAGGAAAACATAACAGAGGTGCACTAGGTCAAAATTCATAAATGAATGAATAAGAGTGTGTGACAGGGAGTGTTAGCTAGTTCTAGGTGTCTCAAGGAGGGAGTGACACGGTATGATAGGCAATACTAAGTCATGTTATAGTATCAGGGCGACATGCATCCAAGATTTTATATATTCACATATGGGACAGTCACAATATGTCAAAAAAATCACATACTTATCGAAATCCTCAACCAGCAATATGCTACATTGCTTCTTAATGTGCTTGCAACTAGGTAGGCATCAAAGACAATCATTGCAATGGGTTCAGGGGATCTAAGAGAGAATTATGTAAGGAGTTCCTTCTAGCTGGTAAAGGACATTGGTATTGCTATTGTTAAAGGGCGTGGGCTACAAGGATACATTGGTAGCTATTGTTGCAAGAGCATGATTTCAACAATTTATTTCAAAATTTGTATTTGTCCTCCATAAGGTCTTAGAGATTTTTGGAAGAGGAAGTTGGTTTCCTTGTTGCCCTATAATTTTGTAGAATTTCTAATTTCATATTTGGGATAGGAAATTTTAGTAATTTTAGGCATTATAAGTTAAGATATTTTATTATTTGTAAGGCCTCCTAGTCATTAGGAAAGTTGAGTCTTATGATTAGGATTACTTGTGGCATCCTATGTATTTTTCAAACTCCAATACACCAAGGAAAATATGTGGAGGACATTTGGGGGAAATGTGATTGTCCATGAAATGTAGATCGGATTTGGGGAACTTGTAGCTCTTTTCCTTGGACCCTACTAGTTCTTAGAGGTTGTATATATTTGGAGCGGTTAGCAGGAAAAAACATAATATGCCCAAGAATATTAGTGTTGAAGCAGCTATGGTTAAAACACGAGATTCAAATTTCAAATCCCCTTGAGTTTCCAACCAAAAAATAATATTTTTTTATCTATTTATTTATTAAAATTTTAGAATGTGGCTTAATGAAAAAAGAAAAATATAATATAAAAGAAATAAGTTATATGACATGATTAAATTTCATGTGGTTTGAATATCGATTTTCAAAAATAAAAAATATAATTTTATCCACTATCCACTCATGGATATTTCAATGAAAAATTCTTAATGCTAATGATTTTGTCTTAATTGCTAACTATCTTAAATGGGTTTCATCTTAATTGTCATTGTCGTAAGTCACCATTGTCTTAAATATAAATTTTTGTCTTAAATATTTTTGTCTCAAAGTGCTTTTGTCTAAAATCTAAAATTTTGTCTTAAAATATTTTTGTCTCAAATTGTTTTTGTCTTAAAATATATTTGTCTCAAACTGCTTTTGTCTTAAATATAAAGTTTTGTCTTAAAATATTTTTGTCTCAAACTCGTTTTGTCTTAAATATAAAATTTTGTCTTAAAATACTTTTGTCTTAAATACTTTTGTCTTAAATTTTTTTGTCTCAAATTGTTTTTGTCTTAAATATTTTTGTCTCAAATTGCTTTTGTCTTAAATATAAAATTTTGTCTCAAATTATTTTTGTCTCACACTATTTTTGTCTTAAATTTTATATTTAAGACAATTCAATTGATATTAAATTTTAATATAAAATAACTAAAATAAAAAGTAACTTTTTAAGACAAAAGTTTTCTTTTGTCTTAAACAAATGTCTTAAAATGCCCTTGGTGTAGTAGTGTCCCTATATTTTATAATATTAATCTCTTGTGTTTTTAATATTCATAACTCATTGGTTTGATCAATCAACTAGGTTTGTAGTATTAATCCTTCAAGTTTATAATCTCCTTAGTTTATAATACTAGAAATTGCACCATCACTAGATGTTGCAAAGGACATTGCAAAGGAAACATCCTAAGATACTTAAAAAGATCCAATAGTTGCTAAGCAAGATATCTGTGGTGATTTTGGTCAATTTTAGTAAAGGCAGGAAATATAGAAAGGGTTACTTGATCACCATTGACAAAATTCTTTGTTAAAATGTTCAAAATGGCATTGGAATTGCAGAAACTAATGGGTGTAATGATGGCAGGTCATCATAGCTACTTTTTGTATCAGTAATCTATATTCAAATAAAATTAAAATTAAAATTATTAGTCAAAATTCTTTATTAAAATAGTCAAAGTGGAACTCGAATTGCAGAAACTAATGGGTATTTCAGATTTGAAATTCTTACCCTAGGCCTAAATGAAAACTTCCCTCCTCTTAATTTTATTTAAATTGTAGACATTTGAAAAAGAAATTGAATTTTTATGGTTGGGCCTGAATGACAACTTCCCTCCACTTAAATTTCTTTACATTGTGGAGATTTGAAAAATAAATTGCATTTTTATGGTTTCACAGCCTCAAGACCAGAAAAATGTTTTAAGAGAATTGTTTAGCCATATATAGATTTTGAATTATTTTTCAATCTTAAAATTCCACAAGAGAATTATTTGTTCCAACACATGAAACTTGAGTATTATTTGTTCCAAAAAATGAAACTTGAATCTGAATCTAAGAAATTATTATGCCCTATCCCTTTACAGTACTCTGTTCACAGAATTCCTCACTGCATGCTAATAATTACAATACTATGTGCAATGAGCGTAAGCAGCTCACATTTCTACCAATGTTGCATATTTAACAAATCCCCCAAATTCTTAGGGCCTCCCAAGGGGAACCCACTTCCCTTAGTTGTCAAACATGTAAGACACTCGATCGCCATAGCTGCAAGCAGAACCGCTCACAAATATCTTTTCATGCCACATTTTTGCGCAAGTAACAATATGCATCCCTCCAGGAAGAGATGCCACCAATTCCCAGACATTCTCCTTACTGTTATAAGACATCACTTGTTGTTTATGGAATAAATAAAGATGCCCAAATGGCATCACGCACGACTTGGGACATCCATCAATGCTCCACATATTTTCCAATTTTCTTCAAAGCCTTATACTAGGATTATATGCTTTGACACTCTTCTCTAATCGACTGTGAGACTCTGTTGCATACCCTCTTACCACAGTTAATTTTCCATCCATAAAGATTATGTGGTATTCATCTCGTTCTTAGCTCATTGGGGGCTAAATTTTCCACTTATCTTCTTCCACATCATAAGTCTTTGCACCCCGCAGAGCATTTTTATTGTCATCATGTCCTCCCGCAACATAAATAAGCTCATTGGGTGAAACAGAGCAAGCGAAGAAGGATATAACCCTGGGCATATTGGCTCCCTGGTGCCATGTATAGGATGAGAAGTCATAGATAAAAACAGATTTCAATTCCTTCCAGTGGTAGGGATGACATCCCCCAATCATAATGAATTTTCCATTCACCTAAACACAATGACAGAATAGGGTAACCCCGTTAGGAAATTGGGGAATTGAAGGGAGCCTATCCTAGGTACCCTATAGAGGATCATACATAGTTAACCCATAGGCAGGGGTGCCCTGCCACTTATCCTCAACAAGCTGCCCTTAAGGAAGGGTTTGAATCAAACATATCAACTGCTCGCTAGTCCCTAAGATATTTCTGTCCTCATAGAATCACAGGCTACTCAACTCAGCCTCCCAACTTCTACACATGGCTTTGAGGTTATCATGCAACTTGTAAGGCACTCTAAGCAACCATTGTCTACCGATTTCATCTGGAATATTAGGAATAATATCCATTAATCTGAACGAATAACCCTCTAAATCATAAAACCAATACACCGATAACTAAATCAAAGAGATTCGAAATCATTCAACTATCCCCAAATCTATTTTTTAACTATGCCCAAAACAAATGAATTGTATGAATAAATATAGGTAGCATCCAAGAATATGGGGTCTTTGTCAATAGACACAATAGCAATCAGAAAATTTGGATCCATAACTAAGGTTGGGGTCAAGAGGATTTGAAACAAGTGCAGGGAATTCTGAGAGCGACTCGGATGAGAAGAAGCCCTAGAAAATTTCTAGTAATTAATGAGTTATTATAACTGCATTATCATAACTGCATTGTAAACTAAATATTTGCAACTACCTTTCCCTTTTCATCCAATGGTTGAATATGTTTTAATCATCTAAAATATAATCTAATGGTTTTAGGTTATGACACGATGCACACAGGAAATTTGTTTTCAAATAGTGACGCCTTACGACGTAATTAATAACATTTAATATTATTAGTTAAATATTATTATTATTATTATTATTATTATTTTTGATTTAGGAGATCTTTCCAATTGTCCTTGGTTTGTAATATTAATCCATTGGGTTTGTAATAATAATAATAATAATAATATTATTATTAATTGATGATGATGATGATGATGATGATCCTTTATTAAATAATATTTAAAATGTTTTATATTAATTATTTCTATTTCTATTAATTATCACTTTTATTGTTAATAAATTATTATTATTATATATTTATCAACATTATATTAAATCTATACCATTAATGCCTATTGACATTTTTCAACCATATTTACTAATGTGGTTGTGCATGTGATTGATATAAGCCTAATGTCGTATATGAACCAAATTTATTAATGTGATTGTGCTACTTAGATTATTGTATTTTTTACTATCAATATAAGATAAAATGAAAAAAAAATATAAAAAAATGGGGTGATGCAAGCACCTAGAAACAACTTGCTTGTTTCTAGGTGCAACCTTTTGAAAAGTTTTCCGGTTTATTTTATGATCTAATTTTTTTAGATTATGGCGGGAATTCATTGAAAGCACAAGTTTGATGGGTGAACTTTACTTAATCAAAGTGTCCTAGGTATTTTTCAGGGTGTTTCCATATGTGCAGTGAAAAAACTAGTTTAAAAAACATAAATCAAGATTTCATCACAAATGCTTCTACTGGATACAAGCTAGAAGTCCACTACAAACTCCAAAAAAATATTGTTAAAGGAAACTCCATAAAAATGGATCTAGTGGTTTATTGTTTGTACTCTTACATTTATTGCAGCTTAGCACACTAGAAACTCGAGGAAGATCTAGTGCACCCTTTTGCATTAGTTGATTATATATATCATAAGAATATGCGTTAGGTACTCTCCAAAATATCAGCACACTTTTTGGTTGCAGTCAACACTCTTATCATAACTTTCATTCTAAGCATTGCAAAGTTATGTTTCAACTGTCGCACTTAGAAATAAGTGTCTCTCTGTTGTCACTTCAAGGTATGCATGTTGATTTTTGGTATTATGCATTCTCTTGGCTTGTGTTCATGTTATACGAGTGTGAGATCACTATTGTAGGATTTGTTTACATATCTTGTTCTCTCTTGCCTCACTCATCCCAAAATTATTCATTTTGCAGAGCTTTCACCATCTTTGCAACTTGCTAACCTTTCTTCCTCATGGAAATACACACTACACAATTTGAAGTCATATTGAAGCATCATATGCCTCTTGGAACTCCACATTCCGTAGTCCTAGAGGAAAATATCCCTCAAATGTACATTGAGCAACCTTGAAGACTGGACCATCACTCTAGCCACTTAACCCTGTCAAATGCATACTTCATGATTCCTTCTACCCTGGATTTTATATTGTGAAATTGTAGTGGAAAATGGGGTCATCTTTGTGTCATTTTCATGCCCAACTGTGTTGTTCTCAAAGATTCCTCTTCAACCACTTTGCATTGTGCAGTTACAATGTGCAACATTTTCTTCATGTCTCCCTAACTATGAAAAATCCATTCATTTTTTCAACATTGCGTAGTTATAGTGAGCAGTAGGTCACCTCTTGGTCACTGAGACCTCAACTGCACAATTCATCCCCTCAATCACTACACATTGTGTAGTTATAGTAGTTAGTCATGTACCTCTTATTGACTAAAACCCTTCACTATGTAGTACCTTGTCTTATCTTTCCTCCAACTACGCATTACGTAGTTCCAATGAAAAATGAGGTCATCCCTCAGTATTTTGGATCTCAACTATGCAATCCATGCCTCCTCACCACTGAGGACCATGCATTGCACAATCACAATCAATGGTCACTCCACCCTTGTATTCTAGGCTTTCCCATTGCATAAGACCTTGAAGAGCCTCTCCATATTGCACATTTATTAGTACCATTGAACAACATTTTTATCACCTGCTCACTATTGATCTCAAATATGAAAATATTAGCTAAACTCTCCCTCTCAGCCCTTGCATGGGTCCTTCCTAATCAACATTTTCCATGAGCAAAGTAGACGTAGATTAGATGATTTTGGAATAAAATTTCCTTGTTAAGAGTGAACTTCAATTGTTGGTGTACCTTCTCAACGTGGAAATGTGATGCTCATCAAAAATTTCATGTAGGGGTTACAAGAAAACACTTGTGAAGAAGAAGCATCAAGAAGACATGAAGAAATTATAGACCTTGATAGAATGACAGAATCTCGTGATGACTTTGAAGGTCTTCATACTTATCTAGATCCTTTTGAGGATAAAGATGAAGAATAGGTAAAGATACATCATGAATAGTTTAAAGTCATATCATCAAGGAGAAGATCTTGGCATTGATGAACTAAAGTATTATGTCACCGTCACCAAGCCGTGGCTTCTCAAAGTGTCATAACAAAAAGTCATATGTGCTAATGTATTTTGCCACATCACATGGGGAGCATAATTATGTAAATTTCAAAATTGAGAAAATGTGAAATATTTAGAGGCCCAAGGGTCCCACATGGAATGTGAAAAGTCACTAGAAAGTTCCAAAGTCATTTAGAAGCTCAAAGGTCACATAGGAATTCAAAAAATCACATAGGAGATCAATTGTCATGAGGGAAGGTAAAGAGTCACATGGGATGTTGAGAGTCACCTCATTGGTTATAAATACACCTTCATATCTCAAACTAATGGACTTTTTACTTCTCACCTTGGATTCTCTAATTTGGCATAGAAGAGAAGTGTTTTCTTTGGAGGAGCAAGCGGTCACTTATTGTTCCACTACTGGGGTTAGTGTGGCCACATTGTAATTGTGTATTTTGGAATTTTACTTAATATATGACGCTTTGAGAGCTGAAACATAATCATTCATATGTCGTGAATGATCATGATATTATTATTTCATTGTTTGAAATGTATTTTTACGCATACTAATGAAAATGAACTATTTCGTTAGCCTTGGTATGTATCTTGTTGAATGTGTGTTGTTACTTCATTTTATGATCATTTTATCTTGTGAACTACTTTACAAGTTATTCAATTATTTTTCATTCTCTTGTGTGTCTCTTTTAGGATAATACCACTATGTTTCTTCTACAGGTGCGCTCCCTCTTTCCCTTCCGTGAAATCACCTTATATACATTGCAATTGCATGCCTCACAATGTGAACTTGCTTGATTGTTTCAAATATTATTTGCGTAATCTCTTATGTTGATAATTTCAACCAAGACAAATTCCTAAGAATAATTTAAACCAAACTTGTTTCCTATTTGGGGCTTCTACTCCAAATGGTGTGAGGACTAGTTGGGATTTCATACTTAGGAGACCACCTTCGTTGAAATATTTCGAGCACCATCAACAAATCTCTCATTCACAAATTAATGACCATGATTAGGAGTTCACTTCATTCAATCAATGGTTAATATCAATTTCGAATATTTATACAAACTTCTAGATTAAAATCAATATTATCTCATATAATGCCAATTAATTATCCACTTTCACTAATTTTAACTTAGGAAAATATTGAAAAAAAACTAATTGGATTAATTAAGATATTTTCGGTAGGTGAAACTTAGAAAAATGACATGGACTTGGATATAATTAACTTCCCTATGTTCTTAGACTCAATGACACATATCAAGGCTAAAAAAATTGTCTAAGCTACAATATTTAATAGTCTAGTGGAACCTCTAATTCCTGTCTTTCCAACCTCATCCGAATGAATACTTTCAAGTGTTTAAATGAGCCATTTTGGTGGAAATTTTTAATATGGTCCAATATTTTATTTTGATTGAGGTGGGGTTTCTTCAATATTTATCCTTCCAATCGTCTTAACCACATCACTCACAGATTTTACATGATCCAAATAAGTGGCTAAAAATTAATGAGGGGAAGATTTATTTAGAAGGAGATTACGTAGATCGATCCAAGATAGGTACACCCTTCAAGATGTGGAATATTATTATAAAATTTTTGATAAGTTTTTACATGATTGAATCTTTCCAAATGATCAACCAATCGGCCAATAGTATTGTCAATCTTGGAATATTCAACAAAAATCGCATCTCTATACAATATAACTTCTTATTTACCTCATTGTAGAGATAATATGATTGGGTGGTATCTGAGTACCCAAAAAAGATTCAATTTTGACTCCTTGCATCAAGCACGATTATTTTTTCCTTGGGAATCAAGGCACAACAGGTGGAACCAAAGATCCTAATATTCCTTACCAAAGGGATGTTTCCACAATACATTTCATAAGGAGTCTTGTTTTTTGAGAGTGTGAGATCTATAAATATGTTTTTGATATATACTGCACTTAGAAAGACATCAATCCAGAACATAAAATTTACATTTTTGAAAAATATCATTGAGAAAACCATATTTAAGATAATCTTGTTCATTCTTTCAACTACATTGTTTTTTTTAGGATCGTATGCCACACTTGTTTGATGTTGAATCCGATGTTGGAGAAGGTAGTTTCCAAATTCATTAGAAGTATATTTTTATCCATTATTAGTACAAAGAGTCCCAATATGTGATTGTGCACCATTTTCAATCCATGCTTGAAATGTTCTAAAAGTTTCAAAGGATTTTAGACTAATTTTCTACAAGTATACCCAAACAATTCTCTAGAAATCATCAATAAAATTCATCATATATTTATTTCCATTTCCACAAGTAACAAGAATAGGTCCACATAAATAAGAATGAATAAGTGTAAACCTTCTATGTGCACTGGAAGAAAAATCATGACATGGTTTTTTGTTATTTTATTCTAGGACACAAACATCGCATTACCTCAGTTTCGTTGTAATATTTAAAAAACCAAAAACACCATTTATTTTTAACAAATAAATTTTATCATAATTAATATGTCCAAATATTTCATTCCAAAGAATATTAGATGGAAATGTAGCTTCATTGTATTGAGAATTATATGCAAATCTCTATCCATAAACACTTGTTCCTTGCAACTTCATTAGTCTTTCTTCCTCTATTCTAGTCATCATAACTATGTTTTTTGATGCTTTTGTTATCTATAATTGTCTATAAAACATATGGATGGAGTATATTTCTTTGTGAATTTGTACAAGGGAAAAAGCATTTCTCCATAGTTTTGGAAGGTAGAGTACATCATGTTGAAGAAAGTTAGGAAGTCCAAACAATATAAGTTTGATGGTTCCAGGTATAGATGGCCTCATATTTCACTTGTCTACAAAGTAAAGTAATCCATTTACATTGTCACTAAATTATTTAAAGAAGTCCTTATAGAAGTTCATATGGTAGTTTTCACCTGTATCAAGCATTCATGCATCTTTACAAGAATAAAATGAAGTATGAAACCGATCTTTAGTTACTCCAATATTGCAATGGGTAAAAATATAATGAGCAAGGTTAGGTGATTTATATTTCCCGAGATCTAATGATTTACCTTTGTCTTATTTATGTTCTTTCCTGATTCTTTCCCAAGGTAATTTTCATATGGATGCATCATTTCCATATATATTACAACGAATGTAGTGGAGTTTTTTGTTTTCCTCCTTAATGAAATTTACCCCCTGCCTCTTTTGTTCTTCCTCCCACCTCCTCTTTTACCACCTCTTCTTCTAAAATAATCTTGTGAATGATTCTTCTCTTTATGTGCAAGGAACACTTATCCTTCATGGTATTTAGAAGCTATCTTCCTCTTCCTAAAACCTTTCTCTCGTCCTACAAACATTTCCTTAAGAGTGTCAAAAATATTTTCCTTTACTTAGGCACTAGCTTGTAAGGGTTCAAGACAGTGAGAATATGTATGATAGAGAGCCTTGAAAAAAGATGTGAGAGTAATGCCCATTTTAATTCTAGTTGCTTCTACATCATGCATGATAGCTCTAATCTCTAAGGATAGGGTGAAGGGGTCATCATCCTTAAACTCTAGGTTGAATATATTAATCATACATTGAAAAACTTCTAATTCTGAGTGTGCATCATAAGAATTTGTAATTGGAATAATATGGCGACTTGCTTATTCACTTATAAAATATTCAATCAACACACAATATTTGTTCTACTTAGTCTCCCAAATGGATAACTCTTTATCTGAGGTTTGCTTCGTATATGCATTGTCTCCTTTTCCTTCAATCACATTTCCATAATTCATTGAAGATAAGGGCATGTTTTCTTTCATCATTGTAATTATCCTTTCCAGTTAGCACCATGCCAACAAAACAGATAAGAGAGTGCATTCTCACAATACTTTTATATCACTCTATATTTATATTTTCCTCAATATTCCAAAGCAAGGAATAACTTTATGCCCTCCAATTCCAAAAGGTTTCAAATATTTAGAACCCAACAACGATCTCAATATTGGACTACTAATCAATAATCCAAAAAACTTGAAATTGATGGAATCCTAAATATTATGACTGAAAGGATAAAAATTTGTGTTTGTGTTTGTATATTGATCAATACCCAGAATATATTATAAGGCATGGGAGATGAATCAACCAACTTGAACATGGAATTTCAAGCACAACCTTTTCTAGTATGAGTCATATCGCTTTTCTATAAAAAATAGTTCTTGCATCAATTGCATGGGTGGTGCCTCCAACTATTATAATTTAAATAAATGAAATAAAACTAAAAGAATAATTTTTCGACTCTTTCTACTAATATTAAGAAAATATATATTAATGGTAATAACGATACATCATGAATATTATTCCTTAGCTCTTTTTCTCCTTATTTGAACATGACCACGAGGCCAAATGCCACAAATTATTATGTTCCCATCTCTGTAAATGAAAAGGAATCCCAACAACTCTCTAACATCCTTTTGATGGTGTTTTACCCGCCAACGTTAGGGGATCTCCCCAATATGAAGTCCCAACTAGACCTCACACCATTTGGAGTAGGAGTCCTAATAGTGTGTTAATTATCTAGCCCGGTTTACAAAACACGGATTTGTGCACGATGTCTTTGGTGAGAAAAAGTGTGTGGCCCTGCAGAGATTCAATTTTGATGCATGATAGTTCCAACACACAAAGGGAAAAGGAAGTGCACCACTTGGAAGTCTGTAATAGTAAGCATCTTGGAAGGAACACATGAGAAAAATGACATCACACGAAGTAACAAGCGAGATAGTCCACAAATTAAGGTGACAAATTAATACATCAACACACATCAAACAAGATTCATACAAATGAAAATGAAATATTTCATAAGCGTATGTGCAAGCTAAATAAAATATATTGAAAATACAACAAGAGTAGTCCTACTATATCCACAACATATGCATGAAAGTTTATCGCCTCTGAGTTTGATTAAAAGTGATAGTTAAAATAATACATACACTATTGGAAAACCACTTCCCTAATAGTGGAACATGAAGTCTATAACATCTGCTCCTCCAAATAAGTATACTCCCTCTACGCCATGAAGAAGACAAGCCTCTCACAAAACTCCCAAGCTCCTCCTAAGCCTAATCCTAGCTAAAAGTTTGGCTCCCAAAACCATGTTGCATGAGTTATGAGGATATATTTATAACATAGGGGGGTGACTCTTCACATGCCACCTTTGTGAATCTTGGACTCCCCTCATGACTCTTCAACTTCTATACAAGATTACTCATTACATAATAATATGACTCTTCACATTCCGATGTGGACACTTGGAATTTCACTTTTACAAATAATTACAATAATATTAAATTTTCCACTCATACCCATATGAGAAAAAATAGGGTCGATACACCTGACATCCTAACAAGACAAACACTATGATGTTGGAGTTTGGGTGAACTCTAGATTAAAAAAATATACTTGATTCTTCTCGGTCACATATTGATTCCAAGCTCGGTACTGTGCGATGATGTCCCGAAACTACATCATGGTCTCAGGCTAAAATGGGACTCAAGCCTCCATAAAATGTGGGTACAATGCTTTGGATCTAGTCTTAACCTCTTTCTCAACCAAGAGCAACATTCTTCTTATTTTGACAAGACCATCGGCATAGTTTTTCATGTTCTGTTAGTTTAGCTTCAAATCCTCCTTGGTCGTGATATGTCTCGACTTCTCCAAATACTCATTAATATCCTTCCTAACCTGATGCTTGTGATTAGCTTTGGTAAGTGAGCCGACTGAGGGGACCTTATGTGTTCTCACCATGGGATGCAAAATGTTGTACAACCATACATATGAGACCTGAATATTTCCAATCAATGAGGTGAGCTTCTTGTTTTTCTGGATCCAACATCAAAACTCTTTCTTTCTCCAGCTCTGCCTATGACTTCGTTTTCTTTATGAAATTAAGCGGTGCCCATTTGTATCATATTGTCCACTGTTGCACAGTGTTGATAGCAGCTTGCAAATTTTTGAGAGCCTTGAAAAAATATTTTCGTCTGTTGCAAGACATGCAAGAAAAAAAATGTATTATGTACGGTCATAAGCTCCTCATAGAGACCCCGTGCATTCTCTCCAAGTGTTGATACTTCACCAAGTATCGTTACTCTCATTTCCTTCAAGTAGACCTATGTGGAAGCTACATTCTGCACTATTGCGCAGAGCTATTCTATCTCTTATCGAGAAACATGTAGATTCTATACCAATTGCTTACTCTCATCCATCAAATATTGAATTTTTAGTCTGGTCACACCCGCGAAGGCCAAGTTGGCTTCGGCAATGGGATTTGGATTCCTACTAGTGTCTACCAATTCACCTTTCTCTAATGAATGTAGGTGATGTATGATCATTGGGAATATTCTTTCTCTACGCTTGTACAATCCTCCTCTGAAGTTCATTATATGACAGATTGCACAAATCCATTGGAAAATCATCATTAAGGGGAACTATGTCCCCTTCCTCTCTCGGGGCTAACTTGTGGCTAGAGGTGGTGGAGACTGAACAGTGACCTACAATGCAATAGGAATCATGTCAACATCTTCATCCTGCGGCTCTGGTCCCAAATCCATGTCCGCCACTTCAATAAAGTATTTAATCTGTTGAGCAAGTTCCCGATATTTCATATGTTCTCTCTCATTCTCAGTTGTTGGCTAGATCTGTTCTTGCTCTTCAACTTGAATCTGAATTGTTTCTTTTGACGTTGTGCCTTACCTTTCTTATTCTTCTTGATTATGCTCCTTCTCGTGTTCTGGTTGTTCCCTCATTTCTTGTTCTTATTTATGCTTTCTCCATTCTGCTTCCTACAAGATCTTCTTTCCTCTCTTCCTTCGTTCCTCTCTCTATATCCTCTACTTCCTCTTTGCTTCTACTGCCAAATTTGGTTGCATAAAGATTGGATCCACTTTCATCTCACATCTTTTTTCTCCCTATATACTATCAACAATATTTCTCTTTCCCTTATCTTATACTAGATTTTTTCCTTCTTCTATTGCTGCTGGAATTTATACCATGTTAGTGTTGACTCCTTTTCTATAAACAGTTGAGTTTCTACATATACTGGCAAATCTATTGGTGTTTGCTCAACTGATTCCCTAGTACTGCTTTCAGTGGTCTCTTTTGAATAAGCTCTCTTTGGTGCCATAGTAAAAATGTCTGCTAGAGATAGTTTCTCAAAAATTGATGTACCTGTGAGATAGGAAAGACAGTAATCGCAACCAAACATCAGTATTTAGAAAATCTACTTTCAATACATGATCAAGCAGAAAATTGAGCATTTGATGAGAGGGATTATGAAATTTTCAACAACGAAAGGGGTTGGGTGCCTATGAAAATTGTGCACTACATAATCCTAATAGCCAGGGATGAAGCTTGAGGCCTGATACTGTGCAATGTGTAATTCAACCTAGGTAGTGGGTTGGGAGAGACTGTGCAATTTGTAGTCTCAATGGCCAACGAAGTAGGCTGAGCCCTGGAGTTGCACAATTTGCAATTGGCCCAGCATGTACTACGCATTGCATAGATCCAGAGGCAAAGCTCTCAAATTGAGCCTTAGGATTGCGTAGTGCCAAGCTGGGCAAAGTAAAAACCGACCAAGGAAAGTGAAATTCTACCCAATGGAAGTGTGAAAATCAACCAGATCTAAGATATGGTGTGAGATTTAGTGCAGATATGACTGTGTGAAATTGATCATGATAGCTCAAGTGCATAAAATGAATAAATGGGAAGAAAGTCAAATCAGTGAGGACAGTCATTTCAACTGTAACCATCGATGCGAAAACAAAGAAACTGATGCGACACTTGTTAAAGGAAAATGATAACTTGAAACAAAACTTATACAAGCTAAAAAAAAATTAAAACACCAGCAACCATTAAGAGAATTAAGAAAAAAAACACTCACAGAAACGAAATGACAAAAAGTAACAGAAAAAGTGACAAAAGTTGATATACGCAAAAATCACCCAAAAAATTGACGACAACCGCACCGCAGGTTCATTGATCTCCTTGGTAATGTTATAGCTCCAATATCGAGTGTGAAAATCAGCTGAAGGGGCATCAATATATTTGATAGAAATAGGGTTTATGATGCACATGACTAAAAACAAGGAAAAAACGACACTTGGCAAAAGTTTCTAAAAATAGCAAGTGTGCCTCCTTCGAGAAACTAAAAATAGGTCCCTATTTTCTAGGGATGTTTTAATTTTTTTTATCTTTTCTACTTTTCAGAAAACTTTCCAAGCACTCTATTGGGAGGGATTTCACATTTCTGGGGAACTGAGAAATTTTCCAACTCTGTGAATTACGTAGTTTATGAGCTCAAAGGATGCATTGCGAAATTTATGGGCTATCATCCATGATTGCAGAGTTTATGAGCTCAAGATAGAGCTTCCGGCAAGGATTGTGCAATTCCAATCATCAAGGCTCGACTTTCCCTCATGGATTGCACAGTTTTTGGAGGCAACCCCAAAACTGCTGCAAGACCAAGTTAGGAAGTTAACTTGTGACTTAGGTTGATCAATTAAGTGAGAAATCAAGTGAACACAAGAAAATATTAAAGGATAAATCTCAATTACATCATGAATACTTGGTAGTAGTGCAATGTAATCTCGTATAAGTAGAAGGTTAGGCTCCAAAATCTAGCCATAAACAAACTTTTGGAGGGTGGTTGTAGCCACTACAACACTGGAAACACACTGGTAGAACTCCAACTCTTTGAATTCAAATATTTTCTCATGCAAAACTATTCTAACCCTTCCGGAAGTATTTTTCAATTCATTGATTACCACAACTTCTTTACCTATTCGGAGTTAAACATGTATTCCCTACGATTCTCTTAATCGGTGGCACACTAACCAAGGCAATTCAAACTGATTTTTTTCGATTAGTGATGAGGAGTATATAAATGCACAAGTAAAGAAATTATTAGAGTCTTAGTTTTCATCTTTGGTGTTGCTCCGCTGCTATCAGGCCTGCACAATACTCCAACAAAGTCACTTCAGGAACACAAACATTACTCTGCTGCCAGTAGACCTGGACAATACCCTGATGGAGTTGCTTGCTTCACCTCTCTACACAGGAAGCCTTTCTCTTCTTTCGCCCTTTATTTTTTTTTTCTCTTTTTTTAAAGAGTTGTGCATAGACACTTATTTATTTAATGGGTCGGAAAAGGGATCCTAACTTATTGGGAGCATAATAGGTTTTTCCTTCAGAGAAGGATGTTCAAATACACCTCTGACATACTTTTAAAGGCTTTCCACCACTCCTTACTCTACTCGACTAGGTTGAAAAGGATTAACTAAAAAGATAAAACTGATTAGATTAGGTGGTACAAGTTAAAATTCGGACATCATAATTTCACTGCAATTTTCTCTGACAAGGAATGTATTTTCCATCTAGTATCATTAACTAAAAGAATGCAAAATTTACACAATGAGACAGAATAGCTAGAAAACCAAGTTTTGGTATTAACACAACTTCCTCTTGGATTTCACCATGCTTGCTTCAAATGACAAATGCGGTCTCATGTGGAAAATAACCTATAACTGAAAGAAAGAAAACAAAAGGAAAGAAGCGAAGCGAAAGAAAATCAAAGAAAAAAAAAGAAAATAAAAAAATACTCCTAATCCTAACCTAAATAGAGCATAGGCCAAACTCAAGTGAAATGATACTTCCATTGCAGTCATCGACTAGCCTATGTGCGTGAGGTATCACTTGTAAAGAAAGATATATAAGTATAACAGTAAACAAGAAATATAAGACAATTAAAACTAGAAAGTTTGAATTTTGAATGAACATGTAATGAAAATCACATGAAAGAAAATCTGCAGATGAAAAATGGTGTTCAAACATACTACGAGTCAAAGACATGCATGCACAAACTTTCGAACTACGGAAATGGGTGAAAATAAAGAAAGAATATATTTTTTGTTTTACGATATTTCTCTCCACGCACGAATCCTCCAATGACTGAGCGATAGTATCATGTAAAACAGACAAAGGATGTGAAAACTATAAGACAGACTGGTTTTCAATAGGTACGATAGAGTGATGAGGAGCCTCAAAATATTCAGCACTTTTATGATCAGAAGTGGAACTGAACTCTAGACTACGAGAACCTGACATAACCATCATCTCGGTCTGAAGTGTCTCGACGGATTGGGGAAGATCCAACTCATCAGAAGGTAGGTCGTCATAGATTAGTGGATGGGAAAGATGAACAATGGAAAAATCAAAATCGTGACCAACTAAATCAACGAAGAGGTTGTGATAGTCACGATAAACAATTTCAATATCATAGAAAGAGGCATCCACATGATTTGATGAATTGAAAATAGGGGAAGATGAAAAACAAGAAATTTCATGCTCTATGTTTTCATTAAGATGAGATGAGAGATTAGGAATATCAAGAGTAGAAGATTCATTCTCTCCACATCTAGGTGAAAAATTGACATCTCGTGTGTTCTGTGAATGATCAAAAGTGGTAACATAATCAAAAACTAATTTTTCACAAGATTCATCCTTCGTTGCAGATTCTTTTTCAACAATGGGCTCCCACACATGATCATCGTGAATGATATCACAAGTTGGTTACTTAACACCAACTCCATCCAACACTTGATCCTCATGATCATCACAAGAGATATTTGAAACAAGTGAATGAAAAAAATCTCAATCTGGAGGATTAGAGGGACCAAATGATGGAGGAAGAGGAGATATCACTTCATCATAACCATCAGATTCGCAGTCCAAACCTGCGATGAGATTATAAGTATGTTGGGTCGGAGAAGATGGTGATAGATCATAAAATTAATTCTCAATCTCTGCCACCTAAACCTACGGAGCTAGATTTATTTGATGATAAGGGGAAGGAAGGTCACATAGAACTATACCCTTTTCCATCGCAGTTTTCTAATCTCTAACACCAAGGTATGTTGGGAGCAGTTCAAAATATTCCAACATGTACGGATTTTATGAAATGTGAACAAAATATTGAAACATTCTTGACAATAAATTCCAATCAACTTCATCTTTTAGAAATTAAAAACAAAAAATTCATGAATTTTTTTTGAAAATGATGTAGTGATTCATCAAGTGATTTTCACAATTGAATAATTTCCTTGCATAGACGTTTACAATCATACATAGAAAAATCATGAAAAAGTTTCGTGACAAGATGTTCAAAAGAGCGTATGGAGGCATCAATCAATGTGCGACTCTATTCCCTTATGCGCCCTTCGAACATGAGAATGAACAACCTACAACCAACAACAAACATCCTCAAAATGGATGTTGTGCTCTGTGAAAAATTCAAGAAAATGAGCAGTATTCTCAAATAAGGTTTTCTCACCCTCGCCATCAAATCTAAGAGTTGACATGTCATCTATGATACTTGCCAAAATTTACAATTATTTCATTTTGGGATAAACATGTCAGGATTATGATTTGGGAAGAATTCATTAGATGAGTGTGAAAATTGAAAATAGACTTCAAAAGCTCAAATTTTCATATGGCCCTCCTTCTAGCGCCAAAAATGTTGATGGTGTTGGACCCACCAACATTCAGGGGATCTTGCTGATATGAAGTCCTAACTAGACCTCACACCATTTGGAGTAGGAGTCACAATAGTGGCATATTAATGATATTCCTTGGTTTGCAAAACACATAGAGTGGTGGACAATATCTTTAGTGAGAATAAGTGTGTGACCATGTGGAGATTCAATTGTGATGCATGTTGGTTCCAACACACAAAGGGAAAACAAAGTGCACCCCTTCAAAGCTTGTAATAGTACGCAGCTTGGAATGAACATACGAGAAAAGTGAAAACACATGAACTAACAAGAAGAATAATCCACAAGTTAAGGTGACAAAGTAATACATCAACACGCATCCAACAAGATTCATACAAATGAAAATTAAATAGTTCATAAGAATATGTGTAAGTTAAATAACATATATTGAAAATACAATAAGAGTAGGCCTACTATATCCACAACACATGCATGAAAGTGTGTCGGGTATAATTTTTATTAAAAGTTATGGTTCCAATCATACATACACCATTGAAAAACAAATTTCCTCAATATTGGAACGTGAACTATAGAAAACCTACTCCTCTAAAGAAGCATACTCCGTCTATGCTACAGATTAGTCAAGGCTCTCAAAAGATTCCTAAGATTTTCGTAAGCCTAACCCTAGCCAAAATCTTTGGTCACAAAATCTTGTTACATGAGTTATGAGAAAATATTTATAAAAAAGAGGGGTGACTCTTCACATGCCCCCTTTGTGACTCATATAATCCCCTCATGACTCTTCATATTCCAATGTGGATACTTGGAATCTCACTTTTACAAATAATTAAAATAATATTAAATTTTACACTCGTAACCACATGAGATAAAATAGGGTAGAGACAACATGAAAACCTAACAAGACAAAAAAACATGGCATTGGAGTTTGGGTTAAATCTAGCTCAGCAACATCTACTTGATGCTTCTCGGTCACATACTGATCTCAAGCTCGGTATTGTGCGATTATATCCCAAAAAATCATGATGGTGTTAGGATGGAATTGGACTCTAGCCTCCATAACATCCAGTTACAATTATTTAGAGCTTGTCTTAACCTATTTCTCAACTAGGAGCAACATTGTTTTGATTTGGACAGGACCACCGATGTAGTTCTACAAGTTTTGTTCATTTAGCTCCAAATCCTTCTTGGTGGCTATTTATCTCAGCTGCAGGCCAAGTACTCATCAATATCCTTCATAATCTGATTCTTGCACTTATCTTTGGTGAGTGGGACGACTTATGGGATCATGTGCATTCTCACCATGGGATCCAAACTTATGTAAAACCATACGTATGAGGCTTGAATATTCCAATGAATGAGGTGAGTTGCTTGTTATTTTGGATCAACATTCAAACCAGTTCTTTCTCCAGCTCTGCCTATGAGTTCATTTTCTTTACCAAATTGATAGGTGCCCCCTTGTGTCGTATTGTCCACTCTTGCATGACAGTGATGGAATATTGCACATTATTTAGAGTATTGACAAATTATTTGATTTTCTACTGCAAGCCATGCAAGCAAAAAATTGTATTATGTATGGTCATAAGCTCCTCATAGAGGTCCCACATGGTCTATCTAAGTGTTGATACTTCACCAAGTATTGTTGCTCTCATTTCCTCCAAGTATACATGTGCGAAAGCTACATTATGTGCTATTGCGCGAAGCTATTCTATCTCTTGTAGAGCAACCTATAGATTATGTACCAACTTATTACTCTTGGCCATCAAATACTGAGTGTTTAATCTGGTCACACCCACAAAGTCCAAGTTTCCTTTGGAAATGGGATTTGGATTCCTGCTGGTGTCTGCCACTATCACCCTTTATCTAATGAGTGCAGATGATGCATGACCATCCGGAAAATTATTTCTCCCTGCTTGTACAATCATCTTATTAAGTTCATTATATGAAAAATTGCACACATCCATTACCAGATCATGATCAATGGGAACTGTGTCTCGTTCCTTGCTCAGTGCTAACTCTGCGGCTGGAGGTTGTGGAGAATAAATGATGACCTTAGGTGCACTAGTAATTATATCAAAATCTTCATCCCGCAGCTCTAGTCCCAACTCCATGTTCACCACTTCAATCAAGTCTTGAATCTATTGAGCAAGATCCTGATCCTACATTTGTTCACTCTCATTCTGAGCTGTTGGTTGGTTTTGTTTTCTCTTCAACTTGAATCGGTATTGTTTCTTTTTCCATTGCACCTTGCCTTTATTCTTATTCCTCCTTCTAATCCTCCTCATGTTCTCGTTCTTCCCTCAGTTCTTGTTCTGCTTTCAGCACTCGCTATTCTACTTCCTGTAGGTTATGCTTTCCTCTATTCCTCCTTTCTAATCTATGTATCCTTTGCTTCCTCTTTGTTTCTGCTGCCATAGTGGCTTGCATAAATATTGGATCCACTGTCATCTTGCATATTTTTTATCCCTCTATAATTTCATCAACATTTATCTTTTCCTTATCTTGACTAGATTTTTTCCTTCTACTATTGCTGCTGGAATTGTTACCATGATAGTGTTGACTCTTTTTCTATAAATAGTTGAGTGTCCGCATATACTAGAAATTATACTGGAATTTTCTTAACTACTTCCCTAGTACTACTTTTAATGGTCTCTTTTGAAGCATATCTCTTTAGTACTATGGTAACAATGACTGTTGGAGAGAAGTGCTAAAAAAAGGTGGTACCTATGGGAGAGAAAAGACACTAATGGCAAGAAAACATCAGTATTTAGTAATTCTAATTTCAATACATGATCAAGAGGCAAACCAGAAAGTTGATGAGATGGATGGCACAATTTTCACCAATAATATGGATTGGTTTCTTGTGGGAACTGTGCATTGCACAGTCCCAATAGTCAAGGATGAAGCTTGAGGCCTGAGTTTGCACATTGAGTAGTCTCAATGGCCAAGGAAGCAAGCTGAGCCTTGGAACTATGTAATTTTCAGTTGAGCCAGTATGTACTACGCACTACGCAGTCCCAAAGGTGAAGCTCTTGGCTTGAGCCTTAGGATTGCATAGTGCCCAACAGGGCAAAGTGAAAACTGGCCAAGGAAAGTGCATATTCGCCTAATGGAAGTATGAAAAATGAGAAGATCTGAGAGATGGTGTGATATTGAGTGCAAATCTGACTAAGTGTGAATGAATCATGATAGATAAAGTGAAGAAATTGAATAAATGGGAAGAAATTCAAATCGGTGAGAAGAGTTGCTGCAACGACGATCATCGTTGCAAAAACAAAGAAACTGATATGACACTTGTGAAAGGAAAATGATAACTTGAACAATGCTTATATAAGCTAAAAAAAATTAAAGCTCCAACAATTGGGAAGAGAAATAAGGAAAACAACACTGAGACAAGAAAAATGACAAAAAGTGACAGAACAATAAACAAAGCCGATAAAAGTAAAACTCACCTCGAAACGTGATGACAACCAAACTGAAGGTTCCTTAATCTTGTTAGGAATGCTAGAGCTCTAAGATCGAGTGTGATAATGATTGCTAGGGGTTTCAGTAGATTTGATAAAATTAGGTCTTATGACGCACATGCCTAAAATCAAGGAAAAAATGACACTTGGAAAAAGTTTTTAAAAATAGCAAGTGTGCCTCCTTCGGGAAAATAAAAATAGATCCCTATTTTATAGGGATGCTTTTAGATATTTTATCTTTTCTACTTTTCAAGAAACTGGACATGCACACTTTCGGGAAGGATTGCACAATTTTTGGGAACTGGGAAACTTTCCAACTTAGTGCATTACGTAGTTTCTGAGCTCAAGGATGAATTGTGTAATTTTTGGGCTCAGTCTCTCATCCATGACTGTGTAGTTTATGATCTCAAGGAAAAATTTTCAGTAAATATTGTATAATTTCAATCATAAAGGATGGGCTTGCCCACATGGATTGCATAGTTTCTGGAGTCAAGCCAAGAACTGTTGCAAGACCAATTTAGGAGGTTAACTTCTGACTTAATATGATCAATTAATTGTGAAAACAAGCACAAATTAAAGGGCAAGTCTCAATCACAAAATGAATACTTGGTATCAATGCAATATAAGATTCCATGAGTAGAAGGTTAGGCTCCAAAATTTAAGCATAGGAAAAATTTTCGTGTTTTTGTATCCACCACAACACATCCTCAATGACGATACCAATAAGAATCTAGGAATAAATGTCTCCCAAACCATGAATTTCCCTGTTAAGTGTGGAGAGAATGTTAGAAAAAACCAATGCAACAAAATTATTGCGGGTAGTTAGTATGTTCAAAAAAATCCAACTCCACCTCATCTTCAAGTTTAACACTTTAGGAGAAATGCACTCGAAATTATATCTTAAAAATAAATTTCACATTATACCCATAAAGGAAACTAATGGGCATGAAAACATGATAGAGGGATAGGTAGCAGACATAGGGAGTTATACCCCAGAGTGACAATCCTCAAATTGTCCATCCTTAGAGTAATAATCCTCAAACACATTTTCAATGAATGGAAGAAATTTAATCCCAAATGGATTTAGCATTTCTAGCATGAAACTATTCAACCTTGAAGATATGGAGAGGTAGCAAGTGGTTACTCTAAGTGACAAATATGTCTAAATTTGGGACCTGAGCTATGATACCATGTTAAGCCAAGAAGATAACTCCTAATTGCATGGATTCCATTACTATGGACATCATTATATACAATGAAATGTGGTGACTCTTAATATGGAAATCATTAGAATCCCCTCATGACTCTTCATATTCCAACATGGACACTTGGAATTTCACTTTTACAAATAATTAAAATAATATTATATTTCCACTCATAGCCACATGAGATAAAATAAGGTAGAGACAACGTGAAAACCTAAGAAGACAAAAATATGGCGTTGGATTTTGGGTGAAATCTAGCTCAGCAACATCTACTTGATGCTTCTCGATCACATATTGATCTCAAGCTCGGTATTGTGCAATGATTTCCCCAAAATTCATGATGGTGTCAGGATCAAATTGGACTCTAGCCTCCATAACATCAAATTAGAATTATTTAGAGGCCGTCTTAACCTCTTTCTCAACCAGGAGAAACATTGTTCTAATTTGCACAGGACCACCGATGTAGTTCTGCATGTTCTATCCACTTAGCTCCAAATTCTTCTTGGTGACGATTTGTCTCAATTGCTCCAAGTACTCATCAATATCATTCCTAACCTGATGCTTGCGCTTGTATTTGGTGATTGAAACGACTTATGGGATCTTGTGCGTTATCACCATGTGATCCAAACTTATGTACAACCATACATATGAGGCTTGAATATTTCAAATGAATGAGGTGAGCTTCTTGTTATTCAGGATCAACATTCAAACTATTTCTTTCTCTAGTTCTGCCCATGACTTCATTTTCTTTACCAAATTGAGCGGTGACCCCTTGTGTTGTATTGTCCACTCTTGCATGGTGGTGATGGCATCTTGCACATTTTTTAGATTATTGGCAAATTCTTTACTTTTCTGCTGCAAGCCATGCAAGTGAACAATTGTATTATGTATGGTCATAATATCCTCATAGAGGTCCCACATGGTCTCTCCAAGTGTTGATACTTCACCAAGTATCGTTGCTCTCATTTCCTCTAAGTATACATGTGTGAAAGCTACATTCTATGCTATTTCATGAAGCTATTCTATCTCTTGTAGATAAACCTATAGATTATGTACCAATTTATTACCCTTGGCCATCAAATACTAAGTGTTTAACCCGGTCACACCCGCGATGACCAAGTTGGCTTTAGAAATGGGATTTGAATTCCTGCTCGTGTCTGCCACTATCATCCATTCTCTAATGAGTGCAGTTGATGCATGATCATCGAGAAAATTATTTTTCCATGCTTGTACAATCCTCTTATAAAGTTCATTATATGAAAATTTTCACACATACATTACCGGATCATCATCAATGGGAACTATGTCTCGTTCCTTGGTGAGTGCTAACCCAGCGGCTGGAGGTTGTGCCGACTGAACGGTGACCTAAGGTTCACTAGGAATTAGATCATCATATTCATCACGTGGCTCTAGTCCCAACTCCATGTTCACCACATCGATCAAGTGTTCAGTCTATTGAGCAAGATCCTGATCTTGCAGTTGTTCACTCTCATTCTGAGCTACTGGCTAATTTTTTTCTCTCTTCAACTTGAATAGGTGTTGTTTCTTTTTCCATTGCACCTTGCCTTTCTTCTTCTTTGTACTTCTGATCCTCCTCATGTTCTCGTTCTTCTCTCACTTCTTTTTCTTCTTTCAACACTCTCCATTCTACTTCCTGCAAGTTATGCTTTCCTCTCTTCCTCCTTTCTAATCTCTGTATCCTTTGCTTCCTCTTTGCTTCTACTTCCATAGTGGCTTGCATAAGGGTTGGATCCACTTTCATCTTGCAACTTTTTTCTCCCTCTATAGTGTCATAAACCTTTCTCTTTTCCTTATATTGACTAGATTATTTCCTTCTACTAATGCTGCTAGAATTGCTGCCATGTTAGTGTTAATTCCTTTTCTATAAATAGTTGAGTGTCTACATATATTGGAAATTATACTGGAATTTTCTCAACTGCTTCCTCAGTATTGCTTTCAATGGTCTCTTTTGAAGCATCTCTCTTTGGTGCTATGATAACAATTAATGTTGGAGAGAATTTCTCAACAATGGTGATACCTATGGGAGATAAAAGACACTAATGGCAAGCAAACATCAATATTTAGTAATTCTAATTTCAATACATGATCAATAAGAAAACCAGGAATTTGGTCAGATGGATGGCACAATTTTCAACAATAAAAGGTATTGGTTGCCTGTGGGAACTGTGCACTACATAGTCCCAACAGTCGAGGATGAAGCTTGAGGCCTAAGATTGCACATCGAGTAGCCTTAATGGCCAAGGAAGCAAGTTGAGCCCTGGAACTGTGTAATTCATATTTGAGGTAGCCTCAACTATGCATTGTGCAGTCCCGGAGGCCAAGCTCTCGGCTTGAGCCTTAGGATTGCATATTGCACAACTGGGCAAAGTGAAAATTGGCCAAGTAAAGTGCATATTTTCCCAACCAATGCGACAAAATTATTGCGGGTAGCTAGTATGTTCGCAAAATTCAAGCTCCACTTCATCTTCAAGGTCGACACTTTAGGATAAATGCACTGGAAATTCTTTCATAAAAATAAATTTCACATTATACCCATAAAGGAAACAAATGGTTACGAAAACATGATACAGGGATAGGTACCAGACATAGGGAGTTAGACCCCAGAGTGACCATCCTCAAAGTGTCAATCCTTAAAGTAATGATCCTCAAAAACTTTTTTAATGGATGGAGGAAAGATAATCCCAAAGGGGTTTAGCATTTCAAGCATGCAACTATTAAACCTTGAAGATATGGAGAGGTAGAAAGTGGTTACTCTAAGTGACAAATATTTCTAAATTTGGGACCTGAGCTCTGATACCATGTTAAGCCAAGAAGATAACTCCCAATTGTATGGATTCCATTAATATGGACATCATTATATACAAGAAATGTAGTGACCTTTATGATTTCAATTCAAATCATTTTTATCATTATAATTTTTTAAACTTCTCTATTTTCATATTTATATATTTTTCTCAATCCTTCAAGATTAAATATCTAACAATAATAATTCATATTTTGAAAGACATATAAAAACATAATAAATTTAATAAATATAGAAATTATATATATATATATATATATATATAACATTAAAATAATAAATATTAATTCTAAGCAATATAAGCTAGAACCAAAGATGTCTTTTATTTTGCATTAGTGTTTAATTGGAAAAATGGATTGATCATTGGAGCTTTCGAAATATAACGCCATTGCAAAGAAGGTCCAAATGATCGTACTTATCTAAAACGGTTCTCTGAGAAGTGTTTCCTCAAGACCAAGAAAAATAAAAATTATACTTTGATTTTAATCACACGATTTTACTATATACCATAATTATTAGGCACATTTCTATACTAATTTTAATGAATGTATTTCTTTTTCTATTATAGAAACCATCTCTGTTATAAGGAAAGTGGCCTACACCCATGGTATTCATCCACCCATGGTATTGTAAGTGGCATCTATCCATGATATTCATTCGCCATGGTATGTATCCACCCATGGTATTCATCCACACATGGAATTTACCCATGGTATTCATCACCCATGGTATTTATCCACTTATGGTATTGTAAGTGACATCTACCCATGGTATTAATTCACCCACAATATTCATTCACCCATGGTATTTACCCACCCATAGAATTTACTTATGGTATTGTAATTAAAAAGGACTATAAGTAACAAGTCACACTTTAGAAAACTTCCTCTTAGTTCCACAACCTCCATAGTAGTTGGTGTTCCCATGTTTTGGCCAGATTGGCAAGACCAAAAGATGAGACAACATCAGAACCGCTTTGGGGCCCTAGGATCTAGCCCTCTTGGACCCGGAGAGGGATCTCTCCAAATAGAGCAAAGAATGATATATCTTTGAGGCTCAAGATGAGATGTTAGGCTAGGTATGAAGCACAAAGGGGGGTTTAAATAATTTGGTTGGAGGGTTGCTGGGTTGGTTAGGAGATCATAGGCCGAGGAAGCACTGGGAGGAAAGGAACAAAACAGCAGGTTGTTTCAGCAAAGAGGACTAGCCAAGAAAGTGCCATCCATTGGGCTATGGAGTCATGAGAGGAAATTACTTGCACCCACTAGCCAAGGCTTCCAAAGGGCAAGTCATCTACACTAAAGGATATTTTAGGCAGATGGTGGAATGGAACATTAAGGAGGAAAGTGAAAGACGGAAAGCAACCAATTTTCTGTCTATAGATCAGGTCAGAGGTCATTTAACTCCAGACCTGCTTGGACATACTCAAAGGCTACTCTCAAAGAGACAAAGGGGCAGCTTATAGATCAGACCAGAGGTCATTTAACTCCAGGTATACTTTAGCAACTCCAAGGGAAAAACAGAGATAAGTTAAACAGAAGGGATCTTAAAAGGGCCAGCTGGTCGCGCAAGGATCCTAGTGGACAGGGCTAACACTTATCCCCAGTGTTCCCAAACCTTCCAGCTGAAACCCAGCAATAACATCTAAGCACCGATTCAACCAATTCATACATCAGCCAGCAGGCAATGACATCCGCTGCGCTGGTTAAATCAACTGAAACCAGCTCTTGGATAGCACATAGAGCAGACAGCATAGAGCACCTAACAAGGGTGAATCCTATACCATTATTCTGATGCCTACCAGCAGAACATGAAACAGTATGAAAATGTAAATAACAGAGTTAAGAAACACATCACCAATAGCAATAGACCAGGATCCTGTGAAAAGTGCTTTGATTAATTGATGCAACACCATTCATGTACAATATGGCTCAATGGCTGTTACAGCCCAGACTTTCTCCTCCCAGCCTATTACATACAACTACTCTGCTATTCCCTCCCATGACTATTCTAACAGTCAAATGAATCCCTCTAACAGCAAACTGCCAGCAACTGAACAACAACCTTTACAATCCATTCTCAGGGATTTTATAGGAGAAGAGGAAGAGACAGAGGCAGATAGACAATTAAATGAGACTCATTAAGACAGAATGGCAGAAGCGTCCACGCCCACACTGCTTAATGGCTATCTGCAACGCTGTAGGTACTCTGAGACTGGTTCAGAGATCTCTGTCAGGTCGATTTTGACCTCTGATACATTCTTTAAATCCTTACGGTGTCTGGAGCTTTGTGCTGCCATTCTGAAATAAATGACATGGATGGAAGTCTGTGATTTCTCCATACCTCCATTACTGCTGCTCAGACAGTCTTTAATGAAGCTCTTGTCTGTGTATTTAATATCCCTGGGCTCGAGGAGGCATGGAGATCGCTATAGGAAGGTGTACTTCTGGAGTAAATGCGCTCTGTTGTTAGGTGGCGCAGTTATGACTTGCTGGTGCGCTCTTAGTCTTCAAACAGTGCCTTAATTCTTTGAATGCGGGATTATAACCATTAACCTTCACTTACAGGCTCAAATACCTTAAATCCGTCTCTGCTATCTCGTTTGGCCGCTGAATTGGCCTCTCTGTGCTATCTGCACAATTTAAAATAAAACTGTTTATAACCTGGGCAGTGGTGGAGAAATACAGTGGAGGCGGAGGAACGCTGGCGGAAGAGTGGAGAAACGATGGAAAGTGGTGGTGAAACTAAGGAAAACAGTGGAAACAGTGGAGAGTGGCGGAGAAATGATCGCTAGTGTAGATGGCCAAAGGCTTTCACTTGAGCGAATTACAAAGAAAAGGGCGCAAAATAATGGAGCGGAGCATGGATGTGGGACCCGGCAGAGGCGGAGGGCGATTGAATCAAAACTGTTAGATCTTAACCCAACGGACAGACAGGATGAACTTGGGCCAATCGCAATCGGAGATCGGAGCGGGGAGCGATCACAACGCACAACACAAAAGTTCCGATTGCGATTGAGATTGGAGATGCGATTGAGCTAGGACCGTCGATCTGGGGAAGGAATGGACGGCGGAGATGAAATCGGAAGGGCAGAGAGAAAGGAATGCGATTGCGATCGGAGAGGGACTTGCGATTGAGCGCTGACCGTTGATCTCGGGTCTAGATCAACTGCTCACAATCCATCGGAGGGAGAAACAGGAGGTGCGAAGGGAATGAAGCGATTAGCGCTGAGCCGTAAGATCGGCAGGGAGATAAACGGTCGGGATGTAATCGGAGCATCGGGAGAAGGACTTGCGATTGACAATCGGGAGGGGAAAAGCGATTGAGCACTGGCCGTCGGATCGCGGAACAGATCAACGGCTTATATGCAATCAGGGGACAGTGCGATCGGGGGATCGGAAGTCACAGTTGCGATTGATCGGAGGGTGCGACGTGGATGTTGCGATTGCGATGGGCGGGGGGCTTGCGATTAGCGCTCCACCGTCGATCTTTACAACAGATCAACGGACCAAAACTCATCGCGAGACTTTGTGTTAAAAACCAATCGCATCGGGGTTCTTTGTTGTTTACAAAGGAAATACACACCCGCTCGGCTTCCGATTGCGATTGGCCCCCAAGGCTTAAGCACTTGGTCTTGGGTAAGGGCGTATGTGGGGAAGTGGTTAAGGGGCTTGCGGTAAGGGGGCTAGGCCTTTTAATAAGGTCGGAAGAGGGTTTTTTAGCCCATTTTAATGGATTTTGAAGGGGTTTGAAGGGGAACGATAGGGGAATAAAGGGGAGAAGAGGCCAACAAAAGTTAGGGGAGGAAATTAAAGGGGATTTTGGGGGAAACTGAAGGGTAAAAAGGGAAATAAAAGGGGAAGACAAGGGGATGAAAAGAGGCTAAATGAGGGGAAATAAGAGGGAAAAGGAAGCCTTTGGGCATTTCTTCATCAACAGAGAGGCTTTATAAGGGAAATCAACAGAGGAGATGTAATCAAATGATAAAAGGCACATAGAGGCTTCAAGGAGACTGTGTTTTCAGAGGAAAAGCATTCCTTGAAGACTCAACAACAATTTAGCCCCCTATTTGCTTGTCAAAAATTTCATAGGGGAGCTAACACATAGAGCACTTTCTTGGGCCAAGTAGAAATAATTTTTATTTTTTTCATTTTTTTGCAAGAATTTTTATTGGGCGGCGAGTTTGCAAATCTTATTTGAAAATTTTAGTGAAAATTTTACAAAAAAATAAAATATCTGAATACCTTGTGAAAAAATACCCAAATTCAAAAAAACAATCGGCTGAATGAGAGTCTGGATGAGGGAGATATTGTTGATTTAAAATTAAATGTGTTGCAGAATTTTTTCTTGCAACAATTCCTAGATGGCGGATCTTCTACCATTTTTTGCAGTTTTTGTGTAGCATTTTAGAAAAATTATTGAACATATAAGCTCCTCCTGAAAAATCACCCAATTTCAAAAAAAAAATGGTCAAATCAAAGTTTGGATGGGGGAGATATCATTGATTTAAAATCAACTATTTTTTCAGAATTTTTGTGACAACGATACAATTGCGGTGCGAATCTAGGTTTCCAGAGTGTCCAAATAGGGATTTCAATCAGATAGGAAGATGCATAATGATAATTCTATTTACAAAATAATGTTATAATAAAGTTCCTGAGTTATATTAACCGAATTATCCTCACTTTAAATTATATTTTATCTTTGGAGCAGCATTCGAAGTGGGTTCCCTTTCGAGACGTGCCCTCCCACCTCGCTTTAGTAGAAACCACTTCACATTTATCAGTTTCAACATAGTAGCATATGACTTTAGTTCTTTGGAGACATTCCTTCCCACCCTAGGCTATGTAGGAACCTGCTACTTCATCAACAATCAACATCATAGTTATGGATCAACCGCACAAAATCTTTTTCATCGAAAAACCATTTGCTAGGTCGCACATTGTTAGAATAATAGTTGGTAGCAAGCATTATAAGGTATATTTATCCTCATAAAAAAAAATTTCATAGTTTTGCATCATCCACAAACCCACACTTCATCGAAGTCCATTTTATAAGCCACACATTGTTAGCATCTTAATTAGTTAGAAGCATTATAGGGTATTTATATCATCATATCTTTGTTTGTCATGGTTATGGGTAATCCACAAACCCACTTCATCCAATTCCATTTGCTAGGTCACACACTGTCAGTATTACAGTTGGTCACAAGCATTACAGGGTATCTTTATCCTCATATCTTTGTTCACCACAATTATGGCTTAACCACACAAATTTTCTCTTCAGTAGCTCTTCATATTCAACAAAGGCTTCTCACGAGTGAACTTCATGCAATGGATACCATTTCTTCTTCAAGATGGGGGAATGGTCTAAATGGAAAGTGGCCTACACCCATGGTATTCATCCACCCAGGGTATTTATCTGCCCATGTTATTGTAAGTGGCATCTATCCATAGTATTGATTCACTTATGGTATGTGTCCACCCATAGTATTCATCCACACATGGAATTTACCCATAGTATTCTAAGTGACATCCACCTATGGTATTCATCACCAATGGTATTTATCCACCCATGGTATTGTAAGTGACATCTATCCGGTATTTATTCACCCATGGTATTTACCCATCCATGGAATTTACTTGTGGTATTGTAACTAAAAAAAGCTATAAGTTATTCTATGTTTTAATAAAAAATTTCTTTGAGGTTTTATTTACTGTATGTTATTTTTTTTTTGGTAGATCTTATGGTTCTCCCCAATATCCATTTCAATTTTTTAAATTTTAGGAGCCTCCCCCAAAATCTAGATCAATCCCAAAATTCACCAAACTTTTCTTTCCAATATTTCCTTAGCTATCAAGAAAATTATCCATAATTAAAAAAACAAGAAATACAAATAATACGTTAAACTTTAGTTTTATATACATTCTAAATCAAACATACTTTATGAGTGCACAACTTATACATCTATATAAAGAGGTTAAAGGTGACCCATTGATTTGTCGCATTTTTCATGATAAAATAACATTTGTAATGTACAATCAATCAATGGTTAGAAATCCACCCTTTGGATCATGTAAGTATTAGACCGTTCTAATGCTGTGACCACCAAACTATTTTAAATATTAATTGACAAATGACATATCCAAAAATTTTGACAAGACAAAATAGAAGTTGGCGAAGATGTGTGAGATCGTCCAAATCACCCAACAATTAATTTAATCTCCCAAAATTAATTTAATCACTAATGGAGCAAGATGCAACTCATGTAGACCTCTTTGGGCATTGTATAAGCGATGGAAAAATATTCCAAATGAAACCAATCCACCTTATGAATGAAATTATAGAAAATATTAAGACCATCCACTAAGCCAATGATTGGCTTATTGTCGTGTCTGTGGAATATTATTTCTTCTCATCCAATGGTCAAGATGGAAGGGTTGATTGGCTTATTGTCGTGTCTGTGGAATATTATTTCTTCTCATCCAATGGTCAAGATGGAAGGGTTGATTGGCTTATTGTCGTGTCCATGGAATATTATTTTTTCTCATCCAGGGGTCAAGATGGAAAGGTTGATTGGCTTATTGTTTTGTCCATGGAATATTATTTTTTCTCATCCAATGGTCAAGATGGAAAGGTAGTGGACCAATGTTTGGTTTATTATGTGGAGCTTAACATTTTCTTGAAATTATAGTTTGGAAAAGGATGAATCCATCTAGTAATGATATATCACTAAGAGAGAGGGTGCTTAACTTACAGAAAAGATAAAATCACAGGAATAGAGTAGTTGATCAAAAAAATATAAATTGTTAATTAGGGAATAGGATAGTTGACTAGGAAAACATAATAATTGTTAATTAGGGAATAGGATAGTTGACCTAACAAACATAACGGGTTAAAATTTACCTTTGAGAATGGAAATTCAATTAAGAATTTTCCATTATACATAGATTTAATTTTTGGAAATAAATTTGCTAGTGAGACTTTTAGAGTTGTCATTACTTATGAGTTATGAGATGAAATGTTAAACTCATTGTGTTAATTTATTAGCAAAACTAATATATTCTACTTAAATGTAGGTAAGTTCATCAATAATATAAGTTACAAAATTTACATATGAAGTGTAACCTAAATAAAAAAATTATTTTTAAATGGAGCTCAACATTTTGTTTAGAAAATATCTAGTTACAATGATTTCATGGCTCTCAATTTATCCTTCCTCTCATTGACAAAACACCCTTTGAAAGTAGAAATGATGGTAGAAACCGAAGAATTAGGAGTTTTTCTTTCAACTTCTTAATTATTTTCTCCTATTTGTGGCTATTATATTTTTGAAATAGACAATTCTTAATCATATAATAATTTTCCTTATTCAACTTTACATATACACTAGTTTGCAATTTTTGTTAACCATTATAAATGGTTGAATATTTCCTACAACCAATCATTAGTTCAAATCCATTTTAAATAATCTAGAATGAATTAAATGATCAATTTTATTAATTTTAATCTCCTATCTAGAGAGAGATCATTAATCAGTCCATATTAATATAATTTTCTCATCTTTTTGTATAACTAATTATAGTCTCCAAACCCATACATATTTGGATTTAATAAAAAGCCTAGGTACTTAAGCTTCATTGAATTCAAGAATATTGAAAAGTAAGATCTCATTAGATACTTAGCTTGAAGAACATAATTTTTTTTTCTTTTCATATTGATTTCCATTCCAATTTGAATACTAATGATATGAAGAGCTTCCTTTCACATTCTAGCCACTCTTATAAACACCAATTAAAATAAGAATACTATATATATATATATATATATATATATATATATATATATATATATATATATATATATATATGAGATAAGGGGTAAGCAACCCTTTTCCTAGATATCCCAAATGTTCTTAAAGTGGGTCACACATTCATGAAATAATTTATGTAGATAATATTGAAAATGAATCTCAAAGGTTGAAATGGTGAAGATTCTTAAGACATTTAAACCATAACCAATGGTTACCATTCCTTAGATTAGTCTTTCCATAGTTTCCCAAATCTTAAAGGATTAATTTTGATCTATAAATTATCATGGATATTCCACTAGGTAATTAGTCACAACAAAACTGATAATACTATATTAAAACAGAGAAATTTTACAGTAATACAATTTTATTAAAATTCTAGATTAACTATAATTATTTCATGTGTGTGAATAAAAAGAAAAGCCCCCACACACACACATAAGGCACAAAATATGCTTTTTGGGAAACTCTTTCAAGAGAAAACCCAACTAGAAGGTGAAGTTGCTTCACTATCTTTCTCTTTTTGGAAATATAGTTGCAGATGAAAAAAGTAACTATTGTGGTTTGTGGGATGCTACAATGCACAAATCCTCTTTCTGTGCTCTACTTCCTAGCTCTCCTAGCTATCTGTGCTCAACTATGTAACAAATTTTTCTCTAAAGAATGGAATGGCTATTTATCATAGTGGCATGGCTATAACACAACCCAATAACTTATTAGTGGTTAATTTTGACTATATAAACTCTACAGTTACAATATAGACTCTTCTAGAATCTTTTACATCATAATCATGTAACTAGCCAATTTTCCATGAATAATATGGGTTGATGTGACATGCTCCCAAACTATAGGTGTGAAAACAAGGTGGTCAACCCTTGAGTGGCATAACTTTTGCATATGAAATCCGATTAACATGCTTCTTGCACCGTTATTAATATCTTTGTGTGTAGAATAGTATGAAATAAAGATTTACTAAAGAGAGAATTTTTTACCCTAAAAAAAGTTATTTGATGCCTCAAAATACTCCCAGAACGTTTAAAACATCATTTCGCCAAACTAAGTCCGGCTAGTAAAAAAGTCTCGTGAGCTAATTCCTCCACTTTTTCCACTCCAAATGCATTAAGATGGATGAAAAAAATATAATGATCCAATCTAGATCAAATATTTTAAAATACATGAAATATATACTTCTATTAAATTGGACCATCGTCCTACTTTCCCTAAAAATAATTGACATGTGTTTTTTAAATTAACAGGACACAATTAAAAGTAAACAACTAATCATCCCTAAACCAATGGTCAAATAGCGATGGTGAATAAATTCTTAATAACTTATTTAAAAGATTCCACTTCATACCATTCACACAAATAATTTTGGTGATTTCCCCAAGTCAATTAGTAATAATAATACCATTTTTCATGTATTCTCTGGATTATCCGTCACCTTTTATGCCTCCCCTTCGCTCTTTTTTTTCAGAAGAAAAAAACGTTGTATATATTAAAATATAAACAGTACATTGTGCATACATAAACACAGCTATGTAGAGCTATAGCCAGTAATCCAAACATACGAGCCAGACCAAAATTCTCTCAAATACATGAGAGAGACAGTCGGCCTCCCCATATCAGAACATCTCCTCCATCAAAAAACCAAATAGAAGTGGATCCAGCAACTATAGATGAGCATTACAAAAACTACAAATATGGATCTCTTAAAAATGGACCAGAGAATTAAGATTATGGTGGGCGGAAGAGGGTGATAGAGAATGAGGAAAACCCATAATGCATACACCTCTCCCCCAAGAATCTGCATCTGACACCCCAGAAACACATTAACAGGAGCGTATATGTAATAAATGACCTGATTGACAATATTCCTTATCATAC
This sequence comes from Pinus albicaulis, assembly GCA_034641835.2. Classification (NCBI taxonomy): domain Eukaryota; kingdom Viridiplantae; phylum Streptophyta; class Pinopsida; order Pinales; family Pinaceae; genus Pinus; species Pinus albicaulis. Next base: position 479,585,695 of record CM076571.1, read on the forward strand.
GAAAGCATAAGCAAATCAGGCTCGCTTGAGGTGAAAAAACTTGGCTGTAGAAACCCCTATGACCGAACTGAGCAAGCATTGTCAGTGACCGACGCGCAAATCCACTAATCCACTCTTTACCTGCACAAATGATGGATAAACTGTAGCATGCGAATATATTCCATCTCAGGCTCGCTTGAGATGATGTCCCCCGACCTATGATCCCTGAAATTAACCTCGGCATGAGAGTGTAATATACCCACTGTAGAGAAAACCAAATCCAGCTCAGGCTCGCTTGAGAAGATTGCCACCGTCCTGAGAACCATAAAATATAAACTGACCCATTCGATCAATATACTATTCAAACTAACCCAGAAAGCACCTCAAAGCCGACTCTGACCCCTGTGCAAAACCATTCTATCACAGTGTACCAAAAACCTTTATGTCAAAAATCCAAAAATTCATATAGAAAGCCATTATGGGATTGGTATGGATGTTTGCTAATGTGTTTGATTGTCCCTGAAGAGTTGAATATGCATCATACCAAAATCCGAATCCAGACCCTTTCTGGACAGCCCATCCGCCCTAGAATTTGATTCCCTGTATATGTGTGTGATAGGTGGCCTGTCGAGTCTATCCCACAGTCCCCTAACCCTATGTAGCCAGCCCATCAGATCAGGTCTCATCATGTCCATTTGTCCAACAGTCCACCCTATGACAATCTGAGAATCACCATAAACATGAACTCCCTGAAGCTGTAGGTAAACCGCGAGCCGGAGAGCTCCCCATAAAGCAATAAGTTCAGCTTTATTATTGGTGCCCCAGCCAGCATTCCAATGGACGTGCACCCGCTCCCTCTGAGAAATTTTTACCCAGGCCCCACAACCCATCCGGCCCTCCGCACAAGCACCGTCGAAATATATTGCCGGCAATGAGATTTCATGCGGCCTATTACGCTTGGAACAGTCTATGACCGCAGCACATGGAACGGGGCGATCATCCAGCCAGGCATGTATATAAGCATATATCTGAGATATCTGAAATGGCACCCCATCAAATATCAGCCTATTCCTGCCCTTCCACACCTCCCAAACGAAGTAGAAGGGCAGAGATTTATATTTCCCTTGAATGTTGTCCCATTCTAATGCAACATTCAGAAAGTCGGACGGAACCCATGCCGCTCCCATGTGATGGTTTGAAAAGAGCTTCCACATACTCGCAGTTACTGAGCATCTGAAAAAAATATGGTCGATTGTTTCCAATTCCATACAGCAAATTTGGCATCTGAATGGCCCCGAGAACCCACGATGGTTCAAATTCTCACCAGTGAGTATCCTACCTTTTGAGACCAGCCAGCCAAATAACACAACCTTGGTTGGAATCTTCCGACGCCAGAAGGGGTAAAAGGATGATGTCAATTGATCCCCGTATGATTCAAGATTGAGAGCCCCGTATACCTCTTTGACAATAGGCGCCCCATCATGACAGGGGCCATTCCATTCAATTTGGTCACCACCCATCTTCCAATTGAAACCAGCAGCCCGAAAAGCATCCCGCATTACCTCCCATTCATCCGCCAAATGTGCCGGCAATCCAAGCTGATCCGCACTCTTGAAGATTGGAGCTCCAAAAGACCAGACCCTAATCGTCTGTGACACGAACATAATCCCTCTATGTGATAAATTGTGCACCAGCTGTATTGATAGGACATAACAATCAGGGAGGCCGATAATTTTCTTAAAAGTTATTGGAATATCACCCCCGTCCCCAAAAGCCCATGCGAGCCTATCACAAAGATGAATCATTATTTTGTTAAAGCTTTTCCAAATGGCCGATGAACTTCTGTTGTATCGAATATTAAAACACATCAACTGTTTCAAAATATCGCCCTCAAAGTATTTGCATTTAATAATCATATTCCATATGCTGTTACCTTTTATTGCTTTCCATAAAGATTTAATAAGCAAAGCAGAATTAAAAGTCCTCATATTGAGGATCCCCCAACCGTCATGCTTCTTATCCCTGCAAAGGCGCTCCAACTTAACAAGGTGTATTTTGTGGGTCATGGCCGCCCCACCCCATAAAAATTTAGCAACTATTCGATTGAGACTGTTAATGACACCCTCCGGTATATAGAACAGATGACCCCAGTAGACTAGCATTTGTGAAAGAACAGCCTGTATTAAAACCAGCCTGCCGCCCAGAGATAACCACCTGTGAGACCAGCCCTCAATCCTACGGCGGAATCTGTCCACCATCCAAGACCAATCCCTATTTTTGTATCCACATGATTTGATCCGAAAACCCAAATATGTAAAACCTCCATCAAGCATCCTAATGTCGACCCCCATGAATTCAGCAATAAATTCAACTTCTTGTACTGCACCGAATTCATAAATAATGAAAGATTTGCTTCTATAAATATTCAGACCTCTAGCTGCTTGAAATCTGATGAACATTAAGTGAATGTAAAACCAATGGTTCCGCTTCAAGTATCCATACATAAGCAAATCATCGACAAATAGTGAATGTGAACATGAAACTTCGTTGGAGAAAGAGAAGCCTTTAATACATCCCCTTCTCTCCGCATCATGCATAATAGCACTGAAGCTGTCCATCACAAGTATGAATATCAACGGAGAAAGCGCACAGCCTTGTCTCAATCCGCGCCCAACTTCAAAAAAGGCAGTAGGAGTACCATTTATGAGTACTGCAAATTTGACTGAGGTTATGCATGCCATTACCCATCTAATACATCTCAACGGGAGCCCAATTTTCAGAAGAAAAAGCCTAATAAATGACCAATCTATTGAATCATAGGCCTTATGTAAATCCACTTTTAACAAAATAGCCTTCTGTTTCTCTGCATGGATAGAATGGACCACTTCTTGTGCCACCGCCACCGCCTCGTGAATAGACCGCCCCTTCAGAAATCCGTACTGCTCTTTAGATATATTATCAGATAATATTCCTTTGACCCGATCGGCAATGATCTTCGAGCTAATCTTATAAAGCACGTTACACAAAGAGATCGGCCTGAAATCCGAAAAAGTCTGGGGATCATTCACTTTTGGAATCAGTGCTATAAAAGTGGAATTCAGGCTTGCCGGCATTACGCCCGAGGAGCGAATCTGATCGATAATTTGGGTCAATTCCTTACCCAACATATCAAAGAAGAAAATGAAGAATTCCCCGGGCCACCCATCCGGCCCCGGAGACTTATCCGGCGAAAAAGCTTTTAGGATCTTAATAACTTCATTCTCAGTTATTGTCGATTCTAATATTGCAATTGCCTCGGCGTTCATAAATCTGTTTACATGCTGCAGAAGCCATTCCTGTGCCCCATTATCAATACCTGCTTGTCGTGAATAGAATGATGAGAAGTAGTCAATCGCCACCTTTTTAATTTCCTGTGTTTCATAAGCCATTGATCCGTCCTCCCGCTTAATGCACCATATAGAGTTCCGGTTCTTCCTCCCATTCGCTATTTTGTGAAAGTACTTTGTGTTAAAGTCCCCCTCAGCCATCCATGCAATTCGGCTTTTAAGCTTCCAGGACACTTCTTCAATCCTGAGGATTTCCCTCTTCCTTTCAGCGAGCCTAATTAATTCTTGCAGCATATCATCATCTGGCTGTGCATTAACAAAGGACGATATAATGTTTTCAATCCCCGTCTGAATTTCCCTGTATTCCTTTTTCAGGTCCAATTTCTTCTGACGATCCCATATCTTCGAAGCCTGTTTAATCCTTTGAAGCCTGTAATGAAAGAAATCCCACTCATCATTAAACGGCATATCATATTCAGCATTCCACAACGCCTTCACCATATCCGTGTATTGCGGATCTTCGAGCCAAATCCTATTGAACTTAAATGGCCGGCCCTGTACCACTTCAGTGTTTAACCATGACAAAGATATTGGCATGTGGTCAGAAATATCATTAACCCATATCATCGATGTAGGATCCTGAATGATTTCCATCACTGCTTCCTTAATCATCACCCTATCGAGCCTCTTTTCGATGTAGTTGTCCCCCGCCCTATTATTGGTCCAGGTAGGCGCCATTGGACGAGGTCTAATGTCTTTTAATCCTTCTGTGTAAAAAATATCATTTAGGAAACCCGCCAGTGGGTCTAACCGAGCTGCATTACCCCACACCTCGTCAGCATTTAGGGTAAAATTGAGATCTCCCATCATTATGAGGTTGGGCAGCGCCAAGATACCAGACTCCTGCATTCTATTCCAGAATGCGACCCTATTTGCATATGGCGCATAAATGTTCAGAAGGTTTAAATTACCTGAAAAGCCTCTGATCTGCCCCGTCAGCCAAATGCCTCCAAAAAAACCAAAAGCCCTGAAATCCACCAAGTCTGGGTTCCATATTGCTATCATTCCCCCCGACCTACCACATGAATCCAACGCCACCGCCTGCCAGCCCTTTCTGATATTTAAAAACATATTAATAGCTTTCCTCCGAGTAGACATAGTCTCCTGTCCCAAAAACACAATAGGGTTCCTAGAATTCAAAAATTCCTTTAGGCAATTGTATTTGGGGGAATCGCCCAAGCCCCGCAAATTCATTGAAATGATGTGGTTCATGAGAGAGATCTCCTCGGGTAACTTGCTCTAAGCGCCCTGGGAGAAACCTGTCGATCCTCAAACCCATGAATCGGAACCTCTGACAGACCAGCCTCTTCATTGGAAAACAGAGCCACCGATTTGAATTTGCCCTTATTCAACCTGCAAACAGCCTTTGCTTTCTTCTTAAGAGAGCATATAGCAGTGGATAAACCGGATGAGTTATTTGTTGGCGAAGGAATCGGTTTATCGAAAACCGTTAAGGCTTCAAGGTCCATTCTGGGGTTCCTAAGCAATGTCTCTATGTCGCTCCCTATTGAATTCCTCGGGGATTCCAGTCGGTCGATAGGGTCTGTTTTATCTGGCGACTTTTCTGAACAAGTATTATGTACTCCATAGTTCGAGGAATCATCAATCATGAGCCTCGCATAAGAAGACCCCCCCCTATCTGATGACTGTGTATGTAGAGGCGATCCATTCCCCGGGGAGCCAGAATCACCAGCCATTACCAAAGGTAATGTAATCCCATACTTGTCATAAGAGGGAGGATTCTTAGCTGTAGACAAAGTATGTTTTCATGGAGAATCTGGGCATGGCACCGGGCCGTCCAATTCTTCCGGGATAATTATAGCCTGCGGTAAATCAGATTTTGACGTGTTCTCAGCCTGAGGCTAGAGAACCCTATACATCTTGTTTCTTACCGAAGGGTGACGGCCTATATTAGAGGGAACCGTAGAGTCCGATCTAGGGGAGGTAATTTGGCTGTTTACAAAATTGTAAGGCTCATCATCATAGTGTTCAGAAAGAGACATACCTTTGTCGACACCCTTGAGTGTTCCTGAGTCGTGTTTAGACCTGACACCTTCGCCCAGTTCCTTTTGAGTTTGTCCCGCTTTACAAATGCGAAGCCGATGCGGGCAGTTTTCCCTTAGATGACCTGTTTTATGACATATCAGGCATCTAAAAGGAATGCCCCAGAAATCTATTCGCTGGCGGTGTCTTCTATTACACCAAAGCAGATCGACATCCCCAGGAAGATCAGCCATGTACTTGATCTCAACTAAAATCCACGCAATCCGCTTATCTGCAGAGCCCACTATGCCAGGGTCGATATATTTAGTATCTCCTATCGAATCCCCAATTGATCTCAGAGCCTTCAAAGTCCAGAACTCCAAGGGCAAACCCGGGAGTTTAACCCACACCATTCTGCTACGAGGAGCTTCCAGCACTGGATTAAAACCTATATACCAAGGAATGATCTGTAAAAAACATCTCCCCCTAACCCATGTACAGTCCGTGATCTTATGAACATCCTTCTCATTCATAAAGTGTACACTGAACCATCCGTTTATGAGCCTGGTAACAATAGGAGAGTACCCAATTAATGGTTTCCATTTCTTATTGACCCATACAGCTGAGTCGAAATCCTCACAGTCCGGAAATACCCATCTGCAGACTATAGCCCAGCGTTGCAGGCTCACCACCCGGATACACAGATCGTCGTAGTCTAAAGGCACCTCACGAATCTCCATCCTGTGCTTAAAGATCTTTTTTTTACGACGACGAACCTTCCTGTAATAGTGACCCTTAGAGCGATATTTTGAAGGATCGTCAGTGACAGATGTTCCAGCAAATACCTGCTTTATGATAGCATCATCCGACGGGAAGTCATGCAGAATTGAGCCCTCGCCACCTTGCCGCCCGTCACCTAATTGAGGACCTTGTCCCATATCGCTTCTGTTGTATGGACTTCAATTCCAATGTGAATTCAATACCCTTGTCAGTTCAGAGTGCCGTCATATTAAGGAATGTCAGGCCTGGCTTGATTCAAGAGCTGGTAGATTGGCTTTGATATTGCCAACCCTTAATAGATAGCCGTTGAGACAATGTCCAGCTATTCGTGATTAATATTTTTAACTCATATCACCTACCCCAGTCATTAATCGTACCCTTCCCCAGGCCTTGTATCTTGTGTGCCTCAGCCGAGCCCATAAATGGCAATCAGACAATCTAAGATTCACTTGGACCCAATACAGAAAATGGATTTATCATATGTACTCTTGATTTCTTAGATTAAAATGTTTACCACCCACCCTGTACCCTCATTTTGTCATATTAACTGCATTCCCCGACGATCAGCTCCGTTTTCCGGTAACCTCCCGGATAATTCAAATCTGAACGAAACCATTCCTGATTGTCCATGCCAGGTTCCTGTAACAGCCCATGCAACACCAACCAATACCACGCTTCGTCAAATTCAAACAATACCACGATAGAATAGAAAACCGTTGTTGCTTAAGGAGAACTAGAGTTCGCAGCAGCAACAACAATAACAGCCTGGTATTGCCCACCACCTTCCCTGAAAACGGAACCCAATACTCTTGCAAGGCCTGGAAATATAATAACTATCAATCCTCTTATACCAGTTAGTAAAACAATTCTTTGGTGTGCTCGGTACCAGTTCAACTGAACCTGTTGTAGTACCCGTAGTAGATAACACTATCTGTTTAGACATCCTCCCTGTGCTGTTTGAATATGGCCATGAGAATTCTAATCGCTGCAATAAAAAGAAAAATAATCATGCAGATCTTTGTCTCCTCTGAAAATGTCATCGCTTGGGGAACAACATTAACGGATGATATATAAGATTGAATTATTACACTACCGAAAGAGCCACAGAGAAAGCAGGATCATCAAAGAAAAACATAACATAGCCACCTGAAGCAACAATGTGTAGTCCCGGTGGGTTCCAGCTAAAGAAAACATATATCATATGCCACCAACAGCATCACAATAGATAGCATTGGGTACCAGCAATGTACAAACACCATAGCCACCAACAGGTATGTAACCCACCGGGTTCCAGCTAGACCATGCATGCAAAAGCCACCAACACCCTATCAAGGTGATCACATTGGGTTCCAGCAAAATACATGACACAATAGCCACCATCAGCGACCACACCTCATCCTCCCAGGGTTCCAGCTATCCCCATTTTTCCAGAGAAACCCGTCTTTCCCCTGACCAGAGTGCCCGTCGGCTTCTCCTTCACTTCAGAATGTTTTAGTTCTTACCCGCAACCTTGGTGTTCCTTACGTGGGCTGCTTTGCCCTTGAGAGCACTTGATTTCCATTTCAGCAATCCGCTCAGGACCGACCACTCTTGTTTCACTACACGGAATACAAACTATTTCTTCCTCCCCTCCGCTCTTACGTCGTCGCGGTCTTGGTCCGCCTCTGTGGGTTGCGAATTTGGCTGAGAGTTCAGACCAGAAGTAAACACATCTGGCTCATATTCTATAAAATCGGTCCATTTTTTTGACCTCTCAATCATTCCAATCATCTTTGCAGCAACGAATGCGAGTGACAATGGAATCGATTCAATCTAGGTGCTTATATAATGGTCGTGGCAGATGCGAAGTGACCTGCATAAATGAAATCATTTCTAATTTATAGACGTTTAAATATTTATCAACCTAAAGAAACAAAATGTGGGATAACTGCATTTAAGAGATTCCGTGTTTTTACTAATTTTTTTAAGATTTTTTCTATGGAATTTTGCTGTTTAATTTCTTTAAAATCTAGCAAGAATTCATTGAAAACGGAAGTTTGATGGGTAACCTTGCACAATCGAAATCCCCTAGGGGTTTTTTAGGGTACTGAATCCATATATATAATGGTTTAATTTTTCTAAAATCTGGCAGGAATTCATTAAAAACATAAGTTTGATGCTTAACCTTGCACAATAGGTATGCCCCAATATTTTCACATTCCAAAAAAGTGCACTAAAAACAACTCCGTTTTAAATTGATTTGGAATAATGCTAAAAGTTGATTTTTATTTTTTATCATGGAAATTTTCTCCATGAAATTTGGTCATTTTGACTTTGCGAAATCTTAAAATTAAAATTATTATTATTAATTTTTATTATATATCAAAATAATATTTAAAAAACAAAAACTTCGGAATGGCTTACTGTCAATGCCCCCATATCGAGTATCTATAAATATAAAAGTGATGACGTATGATTGATTTGTTGATTTGACCATTATTTTTTAATATGAAAGGAAAGGGAAAATATTTTACAATTTGGAAACTAAATTATTAAAAATATATATAAATAATAATAAAAAAATTGTTAAAATATAAAAGTAATTAAGTTATTGTTCGATGGTGATATGGGTATTAGCATTTATTATTTTCGCAACAACCAAAATATTAGGCATTAAATTTGGTGGTGGTGTGGCCACTCCCATGCATGTATTCACATGCGAACCAAGAAATTCTGGAAATTGTTTTGGATGAATAAAATTCTTTGTAATGTGACATGGAGGTTTTCATAAAACGTTTTTTTGAGAGAACCTTAACCCCTATCTTCAATTGGTTGTCTTGAGGCCTCACCTTGGAACCTCGAAGTGGTAGGTAGGAGTAAGGGAGTTATTGGTAGGATCGAACAATGTTCTTATGGAATTGTTGTCGTTGCTACAACAAGTTCCAAATTTCATACATTCAAATTTTGGAGCCTACTCAATTGTCGTATCAAGTGTCTTCATGGTCATCAAGTATTGTTTCAAGAAATTTTACATATTTCAAGTGTTCTCAATCATTCTTAAGTGTTTTTACATTATTTAGAACATCTTTGGTGCACTTCATGGTCATAACACCTTTGTTTGTTGTAAAAAAACACTTTTGGTCATAGTCACACATGGTTTAGTCATTGCACTTTGGGAGTGTCTATAAACGGGTGTTTTGATGTGTACTCTTCATTGTTCAAGTCTTTCTAATCCCTATTGATGAGTTGGCATGTGTCACACTTTATTTTATGTCTAAACTCATTGTGTTCGCCCCTTGTTTTTATCTTCTAGACTTAGACAAATTTTGGTTGCACATGTGAACCCATTGATCGAGAATCCTTTGTTGTTTAGAGGTGTACCCTGTTCCCTCCAAGGTCTCATAGCACACTCATAAGCCTCATTCCCCTTCCTTGTTCCGATTTGTTCCCTCGAAGAATGCCTTCCTCCTTGTTGAGTGCATGACGCATCCTCGAAGCATCATCCTCACTCCTTCAGCCTTTAGCAACACGCCCTGCACCCTCTTTGCCTTTCTTGAGCACATGAGCACACCTTAAAGCCCTAAAGCCTAACCCTTCACCCTCAATGTCTCCCTTGAGCACACAATACACATGGGAAGCCTAAAATATCTTCCTTTATTCTTTGGACATGAACCTTGCGCTCTCCCTTGAGCTCTCTATCTTCTCTTAAGCACATGTGTGCACTCCGAAGCCTTGAAGCTTTGACCTTTCAGCCATTCCCAATGTTTCCTTCCACCCAGAAGTTCTCGTTGCTCTTCCCAAGAAGACTGTTAATCCACAAACATGAAATTTACATGAAACATATCAGGATAAGGGATTTTTCAGGTTGATGTTCGCTTGGCATGAGTGATTTAAATTGCATTTATTTCAAGAACAACATGGAAAGGATGCATGAAGAAGATCGGGAAAAGAGGGCCGTCAAAGAAAGCCTTTATGAACAAAGAACACATTGAAATATTGATGATTGAAGCAACCTAAAGACTCCACATGTTCAAAAACCCTATGTAGGGTGAAGACATCAATGGCACGAAAGTTGCATTCAAGATTGAAGACACAAGTGGTGGCCTTGTCACTTATCAAAGAAATTCCATGTCATCAGTCACTATGAGTCCTAGTCATCAATGATAGTGACTTGACATCTCCTCACCACATGATGATGTGGAAGTTATGACGTAGTCATGTAATTATTATGAAGATAAAGAAGTGGAAATCCAAGAGTCATGTATGGAGAAAAAAACCATGTATAGAAGTCTAAAATACACGTAATTCTAAGAGTCATATGTAATTCCAAAAGCTATTTGGAATTCCAAGAGTTATAGAAGTCTAAAGTTCATTAGAAGTTGGAAAGTCAAGAGTCATGAGGATATGAAAGGTCATGCCTCAAGTTAGAAAATGATCCTTATTAGTTAAGAAAAGGACTATTAACCATGGCTTCTCCCACAAGACATTACAGGGCTAGAGATAGTACTTTTGGGGAGAAAGTAGTGGCTCTAACGCTCCACTATTGGAGCTAGTGGTGTCCATTGTACTTATGTATCTTGGAAATGTTTCTTAATTGTTGAAGTCACTTGGCCAAAACATTTTCATGCATAGATAATGGATGTTTTCAGACTACGCGTCTAATGTTTATGAAATAAAGTAATTGAACTATTTCAGTGCCTTTGGTGCTTAACTTGTTGCAAATGTGTTGTGATTATTTAACAATCATAGCATCTATGTCAACTATTTCACTTCATGTCTAATGATTCTTTCTTGTCTATGTGCATGTGGCTCTGTTAATTTAGTACTATTACTTCTCTTTTATAGACTTGTTTCTCTCCCTTGTAGTGAAATAACCTTGATACATCTACAATTGAACACTTCAAAATGCACACTACCTTGCTCATTCAAAAGCACATGTGCACTACTCTCTCATGCTAATGGCTTAAGCCAAGGAAAATATTTAAGTAAATGACAATCGAGTCATATTTCGGGATGGGAATCCTACACTAAATAATGTGAGGTCTAATTGGGACCATATATCATATATATCCCCTGTATGTTGGCGATATCCAATGCCATCAACAGGAATATAGACATTGGTTCATGGGGAAACCTGGTGTGCCAGCTTGCTTTTGAAGATAGGGTTTGCAGTGTCCATGTATAATGACAACCTTCTAACTAGGTGGTATTCCCTACATGCGAAAGTTGTGACTCCTCTCGTTGCTAATAAATCTAATCCTCCTTCAATCTTTCAAATCTGTAATTGTGTCACGGATTAACGTTTGGATTTTTTGGTGGAGTTTTATTTCCAGCGATTTTAAGATTAATTGGCTTATAGCTTGGGTGCATTATTGGAACGAAAATATTAGCGGTGAAACAAGATTGGTTCTTGGGCTTAAGAGAGGGTTTCTTTCTGATTTAGTTTATCTCTTATGGTTTCCCTGGAGAGTGATAGTGCGGTTCTATTTAATCTATGGTTTTATCTATACCAGGCCTTACAACTTTGTAGTTGTCTCTTGATTTTTAGCTTGGTTTGTCTATTGGTGTTTTTTCTCCAATAATAGTAAGGCCTGCATATTTCCAATGAAACAGGCAATCTGGTTGTTTTTCTCGATCAACATTCAAACTCTCTCTTTCTCTAGCTTTGCCTGCGGATTCATTTCCTTCGCTAAGGTAAGCGGTGCCCCTTGTACGACATCATCCAATCATGCACGATGGTGATGGAAACTTGCACATTCATAAGGATCTTGAAAAAATATTTTCTCTATCATTTTAAGTCATGTAAGTAGACAACTTCCTTATGTATGGTCATGAGAGATCCCACCTAGTGTCTCTAGGTGTGGATACTTCAGAAATTATTGTTGCTCTCATCTCCTACAAGTAGACCTATGCAAAAGGTGCATTCTACACTATTGCGCAAATTTCTTCAATCTCTTGCTGGGTAGCCTGTATATTATGTAACAATTGTTTATTATCGTCCATCAAATACTGGGTTTTAGATCTTGCCACACCTGTAAAGGTAAAGTTGGCTTCAGAAAATGGAATTTAGATTCCTACCGGTGTCTTCCACTATTACCCACACTCTCATGAATGAAGTTGATGCATAACCATTCATAAAATTCGTTCTCCATGCTTGTACAATACTCTTTCGTATTTCATCAAATGATAGATTGTAAACATCCATTACCAGATCATCATCAATAGACATGATGTCCCCGTCCTTGCTCAGGGCTAACTTTGTGGCAGAAGGTGGTGGAATCTGAATCATGGCATGTGGTGTGGTTGGCATCAGTTCCACATCTTCATCCTCTAAATCTCACTCCAACTCCATATCTGCAACTTCAATCAACTCCTCAATATGTTACGAAAGCTCTTGATCTTGCATTTGTTTTCTTTCTCCCTCTGCTGCTGGTTGGCTCTATTCGTTCTCTTCAACTTGAATAGACGTTGTTTCTTCTCTTGTCATACATTTCCTTCCTTCTTCTTCCTACTTTTGCTTCTTCTCTTGTTCTCTTATTCTTAGCTCTCATTCTTCCCTTAGCTCTTGTTATGCTTTATGCACTCTTAGCTCTACTTCATCCAATATTTACTTCTCTCACATCCTTCTCTCTACTCTTTGTAGCATCTAATTCCTCTTTTCTTCTATTGCCAAAGATTCTTGTGTAAGGATGAGATCAGCTTTCATATTCCATCTTTGTTCCTCCTCTGCATAGTTAGCAACCTTCCTCTTTTCCTTATCTTGTATTGAGTTGTTGTATTCTATTGTTGTTTATTTTAGAATTGTTGGTGTCTATGGAGTAGCCTATGAAGTCCCAACTATATTGATTGGTTCACAAGGTCTAGAGGAATTGTATAATTTCTTCCATGGTTACCCTTCGATCACTGAAATGCCCCACTAACCTAGTTGTAGTAGATTCTTGCACAATGGTCTTTGTAAATTCCCCTTAGATCATACATATTGAAGTCTTTTATACCGAACTTAAACTTCGCTATGGATTTCACTTTGGTATCTGATACTTTGAGATTATTAATGTTGTATAGCCCTATATCCAAAGGAAGAATGGGAAATGGCTTTCTCTTCTTCCTGTGTAGTGTTGGTGACAACCCTATGGCGAGATGGTATGATACTTCTTGCATGAAAATTTTGTTGGTGGCATACCTTGGAAAAATATTTGGCAACTTTTGCCTGCCAAACAATATAATCAATGTGTCATCTAGTAAGGCAAACCAATATGAAATCTCTGATATTGCATCCATCGTTCCTGATTATATGCAAGGTGGGTCCTCCTAAAATATAAGCTTGTATAGTTGGATGATGAAGTGATCAACTGCTCCATAACACCTTGATGGATACAATCTGAAAGTAGCTTACAATAGGTATGGACAACATTTTCTCTCTGTTTCCATGTCCATTTCATGTCAAGAAATTGATTATGTGCACAAATTTCATCCAATAAGTATGGCGACATATAAAACCATGCTTTCTTTCCCTTGGAAGGATGTTGGGCTTGTGCTACATGGGATCTTAGCTGATGAGCCAAAATGTTACCTATTTAATGACTTCCCCATGTTCACCACCTGGTTCAATAAGATATACCACCGCTCAGGAATGGTCTCCATGCTTAACTGACTATATATTCTAAAGGCTAATATGACCACGAGCTGGTAGGCCATCCTGAGTGACTTTTCCTTGTATGTGTGGGTGTGTGTCTGTCAAAATTGGATGGCTCCTTCACCCATATTTTTACAATATCTCTTGTGTTCTTGTAGTTGTGGTTGGCATAGAATAATTATTCCATGAGTTTTACTGGCTCATGAAGATTATAGATATGTTGATAATCTGCTGCTAGAAATGTAGCAAGATTTTATATGTTGGTGTTGCTCAATGTCAGAGTTTTCTCATCAGTGTGTGAGACAACCCAACTGATCACATCTGCACAGGAGAATGGTAGATACTTGCATGAAACCATGTATAGTCCTGACTACCAGATGCTAAGATAAACCTGTTGGTCTTCTAAATTTGCCCCAAATTTCTTTGCAACATAATATTTAATTTGATGCCATGTTAGTGTTAGTTCTTTTTCTATAAACAACTGAGTTTCCACATATACTGGAAAGTTAACTCAAGCTTGCTTAATTTCTTCCCCAATACTTATTTTAGTGGTTTTTTTTCAAGAAAATATCTTGGGAGCCATGGTAACAGTGACTACTTGAGAGGTGCTCAAAAACTATTCTACCTATGGGACAAAAAAGACACTCACGATAGGAAAACAATGAGTCTTAAGAAAATCCACTTTCAAGGCCTGTTCAAGCAGCAAACTAGGCATCTAATGGAAAGATTGGACAATTTTCACTTAATGGATGGGTTGGATACCTATAGGAACTGTGCAATATGCATTACCGGTATTCAAGTGTGAAGCTTGAGGTTCGAGACAATGTAATGCATAGTTTAGCTTGGGAAGTGGTCTGGGAGATATTTTTCATTGAGCAGTCTCAGTGGCCATGGATGAATATTGAGCCCTAGAAATGTGCAATGCATATTTGGGCCAACCTGTACTTTGCAATGTGTAGTTCCAGAATCTAAGCTCTTGTCTTGAGCCTTAGAATATTGCAGTGGCCATTTGGGTAAAGTGAAAATCTACCAAGGGAATGGTAGATCTCCCAAGGGAAGTGCGAAAAATGAGAAAATTTGAGAGATAGTGTTGGCTTGATTGTAGATCTAACTATGTGTGAATTAAAGAAGACATATCGAGTGCATTATTTGAGTAAATGGGAAGAAAACAAAATCAATGAGGAGAGTCAATGCAATGACAACCATCGATGCAAAAAATGAAGAAACTGATGCGACACTTGTGAAATGAAAATTATAGCTTGAAAAACACTTCTATAAGCTAAATCAGGTTGAAATTCCAACATGCATGTAAGGAAATAAGAAAAACATCACTCGCAAAGGCCAAACGGGAAAGGAAAGAAAAAGCAACAAAAAGTGATAAAGGAAGAACTTACCCAGAAAAGTGGTGAAGATCACGCCGAAGGTTCCTTGATCTCCTCAGGAATGATAGAGCTCTAGAATTGAGTTTTAAAATGAGCTTTAGGGCTTCTATTAGATATATTTGAAAGAATTAGGGTTTATGACATGCATGCCAAAAATCAAGGAAAAAGTGACACTTGGAAAAAATTTCCAATAAAAAACAAGTGTGTCTCCCTCGGGAAGCTAAATGTAGATCCTTATCTTTAGGGATGTTTTTTTTATTTTTTCTTTTCTTCTTTTTTTGGAAACTTCCATGCACACTTTCGGGAAATATTGCGTAATGTTTGGGAACTAGGCAAATTTCTAGCTTCATCCAATGCGCAGTTTCTGAGCTGAGTGAGGGATTGCATAGTTTCTAGGCTCAGTGTTGGGTTGCCTTCCAATACTCTATAGTTTCTAAGCTCAAGGGTGAATTCCAGTCTAAACTATGAAATTCCAATCATCAAGGTTTCTTGCATTCAAGCATTGTGTAGTATCTTGAGGCAAGCCCAGAACTATTGTCCAACCAAGTCGAGAGATTAGCTTGTGAGTTAGAAAGATTAGCTAAGTGAAAAAACAAGTGAACATAAGAAAAAAATGAAAAGATAAATTTCAATCAAAGAATGAATATATGATAGAAGTGTAATATAATCTCATGTGAGAAGAAGGTTAAGCTCAAAAATCTAAGCAAAGGAAATTCTAAAGGCCAACTTACAAATATCAAAGTTTCAGTGAAATTGTAATGATAAAAGGCAACATCATCATTACTCTCTTCGATAGTAGAATAACATTAAAATGAAATATTAGAGGAAATACATATCACACTCAACATATGTCTGGAATCACTTTTAAATCTTTATTAAAATCACCAAGAAGATCCAAAATTACAAAGGAAATTTTTATCCTGAGGTCCAAAACTCAGAACCTTCGCTTCTCCTTAAAAATTGAATTTTATAACATAATTACAATATGGACAGTTATGAAACTGTCAATAGTTAAATAACTAAAATTCTTATAAACTACTTGGTCTTTTCAAACTACATTCACAATTAGGATAAAGTAAAAACGAGCTAGAAAAGGGCGGAAGAGGGATCCCAAATTATTGAGAGTAGAAGAGGTTGTTCCTTCAGAGAAGGATGTTTATATACACCCCTAACATACTTGTTAAGGTTTTACTCCCCTCCTTACTCTACTCGACTACTCCTACTCCTACTCTAATAAAAAGAAAATAAAAGCACTACTCCTACTCCTAACTTAAATAAAGCATAGGACAAAGTCAAGAAATATATACAAGAAAATCATAAAACAAGAAAGATAATACAATTTCAACCAAAACATTTAAAATTTGAATATACTCGCAAAAAAGTAAGAGTGGAAAGCACATGGAAGTCATTTTGGGATAGTATCATGGGGTTGTGACACACTGCAAGTTAAAGACTTACAAACAAAAAATTTTGAACAACGAAGGAAAGCGAACATAAAGAAAGAAGGAATTTTTGTTTTGCAACAGTGCTCGTCACGTATGACTCCTCCAACGACTGAGTGATAGGATCGTGTAACACATATGGAGGATGAAAAAATTATTAAAAAAATTGATCTTCAATATGTGTGATAGAGTGATGAGGAGCCTAAAAATATTCAACACTCTTTTGATTGAAAGTGGAACTAGCCTCAAGGCTATGAGAACCTGACATAACCATCATCTTCGGCTGAATTGCCTCGACAGCTTGAGGAAGTTCCAACTCATCAGAAGGTATATCATCAAAGATCAACGATTTTTAAAAATCAACAATGAAGGAAACAAAATCATGACCAATTAAATCATCGAAAATATCACAACATCCACAATCAGAAAGTTCAAGATTACCAATGGATGCATCCTCATGATATGATGAATCGTAGAGAGCGGAAGATGGAAAACGGAAAATTTCACCCTCTACATTTTCAAAAAATAAAATATGAGAGATTGGGAGGATCAAGAGTAGAATATTCATCCTCTATGCATATGGATGAAAAAATGGCATCCCACGTATTATGTGAATAATCTAAAGTATTAACATGATCAGAAACTAAATTATCACAAGATTCAAAAGAAATGACAAAATTGTGGAAAATCCCAGGATGATGGGGGAGAGGTGCAGAAGGAAGAAAGTCATCCTTCATTGTATATTCTCGTTTGAATATGGGCTCCCACACATACTCATTGTGAATGATATCACAAGTTGGCTTCTCAACACCAACCCCATCCAATGCTTGATCCTCGTGAACATTGTAATAAAGGTCTGAAATAGGTGAACATGAAAACTAACAATCTGAGGATCATAGGGACCAAAGGATATAAAATTCATCATAACCATAAGACTCGTAGTCCAAACCTGTGTTGAAATTCTAAGCATGTGGTGTGGGAGAAGACGATGGTAGATCACCGGTTGAATTCTAAATATCTCCCACCTCAAACTGTAGAACTAGAGTTGTTTTATGAGAAGGGGACAAAGGGTCACATGGAACATCAACATTGTCCGTCACAAATTTAGAATCTCTAACATCGAGGTATGCTGGGAGTTGTTCAAAAGATTCAAGCTCGTGCAGATTTTCTGAAATGTGAACAAGATATTTAAATCTTCCAGACAAGAAATTCTTGTAGAAATTATACAAACATATATATATCAATGGATTCAATTTGATCAAGCAATTTACTAAAGTTATATATTGAATCCTTCTACAAATCAATTGCGGAAAATAAACATGATCTCTAATCACAAAAAGTAAAGAAAGAATCAAATCAAACCACAACACATATAATTTCCCAGGAAAAGCTTGCTGCTCTAAACCCCTCTATCTTCTATTTTATATTCACCATGGAACCATGAAACAATTACAATGCACTCTTCTCACAAGAGTCTCCTACACTCTCACAACTGTCTCACATTTACCCAGATAAAATCGACCAATACTTAGCCAATTCTCAGCCTCTAATCAGCCTTCCTTGCTTGTTCAATTCATGTGGAATGCAATCCCTATTCTTTAGAAATTTCATGCTTCCAAAACTGCGCAAGGATCATGGGCAATCCAATGTATCTCTAGTTTCATGTGGGAAACCTACTAATGATACAACTGATAGTTAACATCCCTTTAACCTTTGTCTCAATTGGGTCTCCACTAGAACTAACATGCATGAAGCTATTAATAGTAAATCATCAATTGCATGGCAAATCACTAATTGTGAATTAAATATGATTTAATTCACTTGATCTCTCACAAGTGCAACAAACAGTTACAACTATTCCAACTTACTTTAACTCACCTAACTGAGTTAACTGATTACTCATGCATTAAACTAATGTGCCAACTGCAATCCGAACTCCATAATCCGAACTTGTTCTGACCATGGAGATGGGGATAATTATGCTCTATTTTTAGGAAGCTTTTTCTTGAAATGTTTGAATGCACTCTCTCACAGTTTGAACCCAAATTCCTCATTCTCTAGTTGGGGACAAAATTCTGTAGGGAAGCTTCAGAAAGAAGATGAAGCAGACTCATCTTCAGAAGAGGGTAAGAAGGAGGCCCATGGGAATTTTCACACAGAAATGGATATGGTCTTCCCAGGGGCCATCTCCCCATAAGTGCTTGAATTTCATTTTTCCTCCATAAGGATATTCATGCCTCTCATAGCTTTAGTGTTTGTACTCTTCTCCATTGGGATACCTCCATTCCCACTGGTTCCAACCATAGCCACAAGGATGGTTTTTTTCTCTAGCCATAGCCACAAGGCCTACAAACCAATATATAATTTCCTTCAACATCTTGTTCTTCTTCTCGCTCAATAGGAGGAGATATTTTTTCTGAAAATGATCGTGGAGAATTTAAGGATCATAAAACTCTTATTCACTAGGGTGAGGAATATTATACCTGGAGTTAGACAACAAGAAGAGGGAGAGAGGATGATTAAACCTTGCGTCAACCAACAAGGAGAGGGAGAGAATAGGGGGAAGCGACATAATTAAGATTCACAACGTCATTGCAAAACTTACACATATTGAGCAGGATGTTGAGGAAATATATAGAGGAGAAGGGGAAGGCAAGAGGAAGGTTCAATGATATAAAATTCATGCTACACACTTTTTTTACACGTGAATCATTTCTGAATGGAAACTACCCTTCTTTACTTTTCTATTTCGAAGGAAATTTTCATTTAATTTCCACACTAGAGTTTCATAGAGGTTAGATATTTAGGTAGTTAGCGTAAATGAAGGAGGTGGTGGATGAATGACCTAAAACATTTCAATCATCTAAGATTTGATCTGATGGTGCAGACAAGTACACTATGGCAACTGGGGGAGTTGTTTTCAAAGAGAAACGCCTTACGACATACTTAAAATAACAATAATAAAATTACATAAATAAAATGGATGATAAACGTTAATAGATATCAATAAAAATATTTGAAGATAAATTCACTACAATGGTTCATTCAATTTTATCAAGTACCTATGCTAATATTCCATGAAGAGAAGTACGTCCTCTCTGGATGCATGTTGATCCATTAAAAATTTTGTTAGTAAAAAATTCATGTGCAAACACAAATCCAATGTCTGCATATATCAGTTGAAACACTCACATGTGTGCCTATCAGTCACCCAATGAACCAAATCTATCACTACCTCCATGTCCAAGAGAAGTTTATGCTAATTGACGGCTCCTCTTCCACACCATCCAGCTCTTCCTAATTAAGGGGTGGGGTGAATTCCCAAAAACTAGCTACTAAATATTCAACTTAGAGCCATTTTAAGGAACTGCTTCAACTAGATCATTGTTCATAGTACACAATGCAATGAGCTTAACCAGGCATAATGATAATAAAATGGGGAAAAAAAGGCCAAAAAAGCCAAAAATAATTAAGTGATTTAAAAAAAAAAAGGGGCTAGAGTGAGAGAACTTTCCAAAAGGTTGTAAAGGACCATGACCACAACATAGGGGGTGAATGAACCAAAACTAGATAGGCTGAGATGGTGGAAAAAAGGTCTCAAGAGAAATAACATGCTAAAAGAAGGAAGCTTAGAGAAAAATGGGAAACCAAAGGAGAGCAAGGGCTCAACAACTACCTAGAAGTAAGTGAAAGCCCAACTACCACCAAGGGAAAGAGTTAAGAAAAATCCTCACTTTAAAGTAAAACAAGAAATAAGCATTAGAAAAAGTAGACACGTTGCAAAGAAATAGTATACTATTGTTATTTTTATCGTTAATATTAATTATAATGAGAATTAATATACACAAAATTATAAACAAGTCTTCCTGCAAAAATCTAGATCCACTGCTCAAACCATTTAAGACGGTCCTCTATTCTAGTATTTTCTATCCATTATTCCTTCTCCAAAATGAGAAATTTCTGTAAGGTTACGGACGTTTGGTGATAATCCATCTCAAGTTCTGATAACTGTTTCTGCACATCAAATGATAAAGCCATGGACAACAAAATGTCGGGGTGAAAATCTCTCCTTTTCATGGTTACAGAAACTCGATGAGTCTTTCCCTAGTCAATCCCATCAAAACTGTCTCAAAGGACTTGAGCAGAGAAAAACCCACTTGGAAAACGACATTGATCCCCTCATATAGGAAAACATCCCAGATCCGAACGACTAATGGAATTGGCAAGTCGGAGGAGAAAATAGTGAGAAACCGGGTTCGTGCATACATCGATGGCACGATTCTCTGCTTCTCAAAATGACGACCTAGCCTGGGAAGCTGCTTCTTCACCAGCATTTCGAACTGAAATAGGTATTGTTGCAAAATAGGTGCATGTTCTGAATATGTGCCTCGCATTTCTGGCTTATTCCGCACTGCAACCATCGTCCAAAATGTCCACTCCTCATTGTTCAAGTAATGAAGCAGCAACGCCACTATGTAACTCGTCCCCTGTATATATCTTGCACCGGCTCTGTCATGTTGGAAAGGCAGAGGATTCAATCACAAATATAACGCAAAGATTTCACACACGAACAATGAGTTGTGGCTCTTCAATTAATCTAAAACTCTAAATCATAAAACTCTCTTACTCTCTTAAAACAATGAACCTGTGAAGGGTATTTAATCTAATTGACATGCAAACACTCTCACACATAACTGAACTTAATCAACTCACTTAACTCACTCTTTAACTCACTCACCAAATCTAACTGTAACTCAACTCAACTAATTCACTTAACTGATTGTATAATTCACTCAACTCTAACTCTGCATGCGGGAAGTAACTATATATTTTAACACTCCCCCTTAATTACAACCGCTAAACTAAAACATAACTCATGACAACTCAAACATGCCTGCTGGTCTATGTCTCAGCTAGGCTTACAACTCCCAAGTTTCTTTTGTGAAACTCAAACAAATCTACTACTAATTGCTTTGTAAAGATATCAGCCAATTGATCACTCGTTCTACAAGGCTTCAAGTGAAATTCTCCATTGTTGACAAGTTCTTGAATAAAATAATATCTAGTATCAATATGCTTGCTATTTTGATGAAACACACTATTCTTGGATAGTGAAATTGCTAATGTGTTGTCACAGTATATCGTTGTTGATCCTTGTTGTTTCTGCTTGAGTCCATCCAATACTCTTCTTAACCATACTGCTTGACATGCTGCTGAAGTTGCTGCTACATATTCTGCTTCTGTTGATGATAGTGTAACAATAGGCTGCTTCTTAGATGCCCATGCTATCACTCCTGAACCGAGATGGAAAACATAACCGAATGTGCTCTTCCGATCATCCAAACTTCCTACAAAATCACTATCTGTATATCCAATCAATTCTTTCTTTTCTGTACTTGCATACATTATGCCATAATCTCTGGTTCCTGCTATGTATCTCAGAATTCTTTTTCCAACACTCCAATGTGTGTCTTTTGGAGTCTCCATGAATCTAGATATCAGACTCACTCCCTACATAATATCTGGTCTTGTAGCTGTGAGATACATGAGGCTACCAACCAATCTTTTGAATATAGTTGATTGACATTTTCCCCTTCATCATCCTTACTTAACTTTGTACCCGTTGCAACTGGTGTAGGTACAAGTTTGGAATTATCCATCCTGAATCTTTTCAACAAATCTGTTGCATACTTATTTTGACAAATAAAAATTCCTTTTTCAGATTGCTCAACTTCAATGCCAAGAAAATATTTCATGAGACCTATATCTGTCATCTCAAATTCTTTCATCATGGCTTCTTTAAATTCATCTATTTCAAGATCACCTGTAAAAATCATATCATCAACATATAAGAAAACTATCAAAATCTGTCCATGCTCATTTACCTTTGTGTATAAGTTAGGTTCAATGTTGCTTCTGCAAAATCCATTCTTGATCATATAATTGTCGATTCTGCTATACCATGCTCTAGGTGGTTGCTTCAGTCCATAGAGCGCTTTCTTCAATCTGTAAACTTTATCCTCTTTTCCTTCGACTTCATAACCTGGAGGCTGCTGCACATAAATTTCTTCTTCTAAAATTCCATTCAAGAAGGCTGATTTGACATCCATCTGATATACTTTCCACTTGTTCTGAGCTGATGTCGCTAGAACTGCTCCTACAGTATCCAATCTGGCTACCGGAGAAAATGTTTCCCCAAAGTCTATTCTCGGTTGCTGCAAGAATCCTTTCGCTACAAGTCTTGCTTTAAATCTGTCAATCTCACCTTTCTCATTCACTTTGGTCTTGTATACCCACTTCACACCAATGATATTTTTATCGTTTGGTAAATCAACCAAATCCCATGTATCATTATTTTCAATTGAATTCATCTCTTCATCCATGGCTTGCACCCAATTGTCATCTCTGATTTCTTCTTCAAAGGAAGAAGGTTGGAATTCCAACAATGCAAAATTTGAACTAACATCCAAATCATCATAAATATCTTCAGACTTCTCATCTTTTTCTTACCTAATTCGCTGCTTGGAGAATTCTGATCTGTGGATCTGCTTGAAGATCCATGCTGCTCTGAAAATCTGGGAGTCCTTGCTGGTGTGACTCTGTTTGGCATCTGCTCTTTTGGTTCTTGCTGCTCCTCTTCTTCTACAAGAGCATCCTCCATCAATCGTGTTTGAGCATCGGTTAGTGTGTCTACAGTCCCATTCCATGACTCTTGCTCTTTGAACACAACATCTCTGCTAATGATTGTCTTATTTGTGACAGGGTTATACAATTTGTAAGCTTCTGACTACTCACTATAACCAGTAAATATACATTTTTCACTTTGATCATCTAATTTGCCTCTTATTTTCTTAGGCACATGTGCATAGGCTACACATCCAAAAACTCTGAAATGAGATACACTGCATGACATACCTGACCATGATTCTTCTGGAACTTTGTTCATCACGCTCTTTGTAGGAGATCTGTTTATCACATAAACATCACATGCAACTGCTTCTGCCCAATACTCGTTAGACAGGTGTCTTGCTTTCAACATGCTCCTTGTCATGTTCATGATTGTTCGATTCTTCCTCTCTGCTACACCATTCTGTTGTGGTGTGTATTTGGTCATAAACTGTCTTCTGATTCCATGTTGTTTGCAGTACTCATGGAATGCCTTCGAATCGTATTCTCCACCACGATCCGATCTCAATACCTTGATCTGTTGATCACTTTGGTTCTCCACCAAAGCTTTGAACTTTTCAAAAGTTTCAGACTTCTGCTTCAAAAGGTAAACCCAAGTCTTCCTACTATAATCATCAATAAAGGTGAGGAAGTAACAACTTCCACCAATCGGCTGTGTCCTCATAGGTCCACACAAGTCGGTATGCACCAATTCAAGTGGTTTCTTTGCTCTGTAAGAAACTCCTTTTGGAAAACTTCCACGGTGTTGCTTTCCCAAGATGCAACACTCACAAGTGCTAGTAGGTTCTTTGATGGGAGGTAAACCTCTGCCCATCTGTTTCTGTTGCAACAACCTTAAACCGGAAAAATGCAAGTGTCCAAACCGAAAGTGCTATAACCAGTATGCATCAAAACATGCAGTTGTAAAAGAACTAACCTGATCATTGTAGTTCATAATGAGAGGAAAGAGTCTGTTCCTCATCATATGCACCTTTGCAATCAGCTACTTGCTTGGGGATTTGTCGTAAATAACACATTGTTGCCACTAATCAGATTGTATTTGAGTCCAGGGACATAGTATACCTCTGATATGGTCTTTGGCTCCCCCTGCTTGGTTACAATGTTGACCACTCCTTTGCCATCTATAGCCACAGAGTTGTCAGTCCCCAACTTTATCTCTGTCTGCATTAAGACATCCAAATTAGCAACCAAATCCTTGTTGCCTATCATATGGTTACTGCAACCACTGTCTAATAGCCAGACCTTATCAGACGATGCATGCATGGTGTTGCATGCTAGAAACATAGAGTCGGTATTTTCTGTACTAACATTAGCTCTCTGATTGCCTTAATCTGCAATCTTCTTCCTACAATCATGAGCATAATGACCAAATCTATTACAGTAATAGCAATTTACCTTTGATTTGTCAGACATTTGATTGTGATGAAAGCTTCTGCTACTGTTGCTTCCATGTTGATGCTCATAATCGTCTCGACCATCTTTGTGACCACCATAGTTGCTGCCTCATCCTCTGCCTCTCGATTGACCTCTGCCTCGACCTCTGGAAATATAGACTTGACTTTGGAAGGCAGTTTCCAAAGTGGAATCTTTATTTCTATCTATCCTTGCCTCATGCGATAGAAGAGATCCCATCAACTCATCAATTGTGAGTTTTTCCAAGTCCTTTGCTTCTTCTATGGCTGCTACCACAACATCAAATTTGGTAGACAGGGATCGAAGAACCTTCTCGATCACTGTTCGATCCTTAATATCTTCGCCATAGATTTTTAACTGATTGACGACAGACATGACCCTATTCATGAAGGAATCAATGCCCTCTATCTCCTTCATCTGCAGAATTTTGAAATCTCTCCTAGTATTCTGCAATTTAACAATATTAACTTTGGCCATACCTTGATAGTTGGTCGCCAAGGTGTCCCATGCGTCCTTTTCTGACGAGGTTATCATGATCTTCTGGAACACGGCTCGATCTACTCCCTGTTGAATCAGAAGCAATTCTTGCGCATTCTTTCGCTTATCTTTCTTCCACTGTTCCCTCTCTGCATTACTGAGGGCTCATTCTTCGGCATCGTCTTGAAGTTCTGCAAACCCATACTTGACATGATCCCATACATCATGCGCTTTGAGCATAGTCTCCATCTTAATGGCCCACACATCATAATCCTTCCTTGTGAAAGAAGGAATTTGTGGCTAGAAGCTGCTTGTAGCCATCTTTCTTCAACCAAAAAATTCACGACTGAAACCCAAAAAAAAATTTATATGCTTTGCAAAGCTCCAAAAATAACAACCTTATAATAAAACCCTAGATTCTATAAAAAAAAATCCTTTCTTAAAAAAAACCTTATTATAAAAACTCCGCCTTTTAAAGCCTCTTTGTAATACGCTTATGAAAGGCCCCTTTAAAAAATACTTTATTATAATCCCACTTTAAACAAATATTTGAAAGCTCCCTTTTCGAATTTGAAAAAATTGCATTAAATAAGGCCCTTTTAAATAATCATTCGCATTAAATTTTAACACGAAAAATTTTCAAACCTTTTAAAATTTAATAGGAATGGTCAAAAGCGTGCTAACATGCTTTTTGCTTGTTTGCCTTGCGTTCAAACGTAGTTCCCGATCAATGGTGTTGCGTTAGTTCCTTAACGCACCAGAACTTCAAGATTCCCGCGTGCTCTACAGTGGGAACCCATGTTATAATGTTCTTTCATTAATTAATCGCTGCATTATAGCATAAAAATGCGGAAAAAACAAAAATTCCTTCTCACATACGTGATTGCTAATCTGTTTTTCTTTCATTCTCTGTGACCTCGCTCTGATACCAATTTGTTGAAAAGGCAGAGGATTCAATCACACATATAACGTAAAGATTTTACACATGAACAATGAGTTGCGGCTCTTCAATTAATCTAAAACTCTGAATCCTAAAACTCTCTTACTCTCCTAAAACAATGAACCCATGAAGGGTATTTAATCTAATGGACATGCACACATTGTCACACATAACTGAACTTAATCAAGTCGCTTAACTCACTCACCAAATCTAACTCCA